>JBBBDQ010000731.1:2630000-2895627 GCA_037127315.1 Ascarosepion bandense
TTAGTGAGATAGGAGATATCTATTGACTTTACATTTACATTTCTGGAGATTGTAGCTGTCGGGGAAGCAATTATATTGAATGGAATTCTACAGGCGGGAAGTGCGAGAAAAGCAGCTATTATAGTAGAAATTTCGGTTAAATTTTATTGGTTTCACTGTAAAATGGTGGGATCTAAGTGCTAATCTAGTAGCTCGTGTAAATTCATACCCAAGGGGCACCAATGAGCTAAGTTAATTGGAGCAGAAACCGTGAAAGTATTTGTAGAAGATGCACAGGGAAGCCACGTCACGCCGAGGAGAGAGCGGTATCAATCACATAACAGATTCTCCGTTAGATTTTGTCATAAAATCCCGAAGTGAATAACATGGCTACCCGACCAGAAGTGGCAGCAGTATTTAATACACGGGCGGATGGTAGATTTATATATGTGCAGGATGGATTCAGACCGGAAAAGGTTCCTGATCCTGCACAGTGAACCGACCTTCTTAGCAGCGGATTTAGCTATAGATTCAATATAGTCATTCCACTTGAGGTCGCTGAGAGTGTTAGTCCAAAGAGATTTTTGCTCCCAGTGTCGTCAGCGTATATATATAATAAAAACATTTTTCACTGCACCACAGAAGCTGTTGTATTTCGGTACTGTCAATAATACCTCATCAAGCAATTTACAGTTGCAAGAGTTAGGGAATAATATTATATATTATTCAGTTTAAAATTTATATATATATATATATATATAGTCATCCGCAGAAGGATCTGTTTCTCTGTATCACAGCTCATCAGTGCAGTTAGACATCCGATTGCTTTTTAATCCAGTATTGAAACCCGAACGAATTAGCGTCAGTCGGTGATTCTATTTCTGAGCTATAGACGCTCGGCAGAAGGAGGCAGATGAACGTTGTTGTAGGGGAATATCCTATCCCATCCCGGAATGGATATGGTCCGGTCCATAAAAGACTGTGACTAGAGCGAACTTGCAGCATTCGTCACTAGACGGATCTATGACACTGTCAGCTCTCTGTCTCCGAGCAGAGAGCACAAACCCAGTCGTGGTTCCGCCGAAGGGTAGAATCACGACTGGGGAAAAATAGACAGACATTTTTTGGCCTGGCTATATGGCCGGGAACACCCACAATAAAAAAGACCTTGTGTCGCATATAACCTTACGTGGGAAGGTTGTTAAATACCGTATTCGTCACTAGACTGACGAACCTATAACACTGTCAGCACTCTGGCTTCGGGTAAAGAGCGCTCTCTCTCCTTCCGAACAGTTTCAACCTTTCGGTATTGTCATACATTTTAGACTAACTCTTTTTCTTTACTTTGAGCGAACAACAAGACTTTTAAGATGAATAACAGGAAGCTTAAACTCAGTGGAGGAGTTGGTCAAGACAAGCGAAATAGTATTGCATATAATCTCACCCGGATTTGTCGAAGCCAAAATGTATTTTCTAATGTCTATATATATATACGGACATTATTTCGGAAATTTCATTCAATAATCTTTCTCATTATGGAAATGATTCTGTAGCCCAGTTTATTTTATTGGTACAATCTGACATCTGTACCGTTACAAAATTTAGCCTTTCAGCTCTCATTAGGATTTTTGTTATTTTTTCCTAATTTTTCTAGATTGAATGTTGGTTTGTTGTTATACCAACGCTTTTTACATTTGCCCTAAGTACACACGACGTATATTTTGCTCTGTTCATTTATATCTAGTGGCTAAAAAAGGAATGCACTTTGCTTTATTATATTAGAAATAAAGAAAAAATATCTTGCATCAATATCTAGCTATACATAACTGATCTTCTTCTTTTTCTTCTTCTTCTGTGTGCCTTGTCCTTTCAGGACGTAGGCGATGATGGCTTTCCACATCTTCTTATCCCTGGTGGCTCTTAGCACGGTTTCTCCTGTAACACCACGTAAACCAAGTTCTGTCATCCACCTGCTCAGGCTCTTCAAATATGTTATCCGCTACTTTCCCATGTCTCTTTTTTCTTGTCTCTAGCCTGTTAGTATCAGGTTCTCCAAGCCCTCTTTCCTCATTGCCTGTCTCAGGAACTTTAGTTGTCTCTTCCTGATGCTCAGTTATAATTTCCCTTTTGTTTCCATCCTTTCCAAAATCTCATCATTGCTCACATGCTCGATCAATGATATCCTCAGCATCCTTCTCTAAAACTACATTTCAGATGCTTCATGTTTTCCCTTCATCTTTGATGATATTGTCCAGCATTCACTGCCATATTGAAGAACTGTTATCACATAGTAATCCGGTACACTTTTCTTTGTTTCTATCAAAATTTTCCTATCTCTTAATACTTTACTCAGCTTCTGAAACGCGTCCTTTGCCGAGCCAATTCGCCTTCGTATCTCTGTGACGCACTTTCTGTCTTCTGTTACAACACTTCCCAGGTAAATATCCTTAATTTGCAAAATAGCCACCACCCGTTCCAATAGTTGTGTTTCACATACGAATGAGGCCATATATCCCAGATATATATATATACAAGTCTGGCTGCTGATATCACTACTTTCTTACAGTAGTTTTCAATTCTTGATCACAGTCATAAGTCTTGCCCCTCTGTTCCACTTTCATTCGGCGAAAGAAATGGAAATCTAAGAACGCTAAATCATATTGTTTTAAAGAATCTAAATTTCCCTCTCTCTATACATGTATCGTTGATTTTAAATCAGGGTTTCGTAAAGTGGTGCTATCAACGATTTCAATTGTCGGGCGGGTGATGAGCAACAGAACAGAAAATGGTGAGCGACTAGAAATTTTTATGGTCGTTACAGAATTTTGAGTAGTAGAAAGATTTTTCAAAATATGCTATCTGAAAAATTATTAAAAGGAAATATGCAAGAAGTAAAATAAAATGGGAGGCTATAGGGGAATAACTGCACCACATCCTAGATAGGATTTAAATATCTCTGCATTTTGTTACTTGCGATATAAATTTTGAATGGTCAAGTTTGCTTTCGTTTGTTCTTTGATAAGGTAGTAGCAGCAGCAACAGCCGCCGTCTCATCAGTCAACGTTATTTGTTTATTTTGTTTTTGTTTTATATATATATAATCATATCGCCCGAAGCAAGGAACTTTACTGCCACGGTTTTACAGAGGGTTACATAAGAGGAAGGTTATGAGAAAGAATGACAGGTCATAGAGGGTGTCAGGAAGTGGGTAAGAGAAAGATGAGAATACTGATGAGAGTGGAGTGGACGGAGAAAGAAGCATGAGATAAAGGATGCAGGTTAGTGAGATAGGAGATGACTATTGACTTTAAATTTAAATTCTTGGAGATTGTAGCTGTCAGAGAGGCAAGTAAATGGAAGTGAATTCTACAGGCGGGAAGTGCGAGAAAAAAAGCTGCTAGAGAAGAATTTGCGTTTATATTTTGTTAGTTACCTAAATTTGGTATTTTTTCTAAATACATAAATTCATTTTACGAACCAGTAACAAAATTTTACAAAACAATTTTGGTATGCTTCTGAACAGTTACTATAGAGATGGACGATGGAAAGTTTTTCATGTGATATTTGGGACTGATGCAAAAAAGTTTGAAATTCCTGATTTACACCTATCTCTCATTCTCTTTCTGCCACTGTGTGTGTGTGTGTGTGTGTGTGTGTGTGTGTGTGTGTGTGTGTGTGTGTGTCTATCTATCTGTCAATCTATCTTCCTATGTATGTTTTGCATATTCGTTTTCCTATAAGACTGGTGTATTTTATTTACTTTTAAACCAGTTTTTCAATACACATAAAAAGAACATGATCTTCACGCATTTCAGTGTGACCTTTTATCATCCTTCTTTTTTCGTGTTTATCAAAATGAACTTGTTTGCGTGCCAAACTTTCTAAATAATTTGATTGCTATTGTTTATCAATCAAATCTCGTTCATGAATTCTATGATTTTCAGTTTCTAAACAATACGTATATAACAATGATTTCCGCTGATATTTCGTCATATTTTCTTTTATTTAGCATTTGAATACTTTTGCCAACCAAACATGAAAAATAAATCAAGGTGTAAACAATGAATATATATATATATATATATATATATATATATATATATATATATATATGCGGGCGTGTATTATTATTATTATTATTATTATTATTATTATTATTATTATTATATGTACATATATATAGAAATGCAAGAACGCATTCATTCTTTTTTTCTTCATAACACATCCTCTAAAGTATGCTTTCCTGTAGTTATATATATATATATGTGTGTGTGTGTGTGTGTATGAGTGCATGTGTATGTATGATTGAATATATATATATATAGTTATGATTTAATCGTCTATCAATGAGAAATATCTTTAAAGGAAAACCCAAATCATATAAAAATTTATACAAGGTGTACTAAAAATTCTTTGAAACAGCAGATGTACCAGCACACATACTTGAAACAGAAATTTTCGTGTTGTAATGTACAATTAATTCATAGCTATATAGGTATATTAAGCGCTATAATACTTATTATATTGAGCACTGTTCATAATAAAATCAATACAGGGGCGCTCAAAATAATAAAACCTTGAGTCCCCTTCACCTGGAAATCATCTCTCTCTCTCTCTCTCTCTCTCTCTCTCTCTCTCTCTCTATGTATATATATATATATATATGCATGTGAGTGTGTTTCTGTACATATATATATATATATATATATATATATATATATATATCTGTACATGTATATATATATATATATCTATATATATATATGTGTGTGTGTGTGTGTGTGTGTGTGTGTGTACTTATAAAAATAGACATGTTTTGAGATCTACCTTAAAATTTAAAATTTATACTTAATTTTGTCTATCCAAAATTTTCTATAACGTTCGGCCAAATTATTGTTTATATAAACAAAAAAGTTTTTGGTAAGTTTTCATTTTTTTCTTTCAACCTAGAGGTCAAAGTCAGTCGTTTTCCTTGGTTACTAAGGGAATTTTTTATAGCTTACTTCTCAGTTAACCTTCCCCTGTTCACTTCTTTGCCCTTTCTTTCCTTTCCGTTCCACCTACCACGTCTATCCCTGTGACACGCCCAAAATAAACTTTTGAACCCTTGACTCTTACAGACGAGGTGTAAAGTCTTCTAATATCGAGCCAGGGATCTCTGTCTGCTTTCCTTGTTTTTTACAGTTAAAAAATTGTTAATCCCACCCCATTTTAACTTCCTGTGTATGGTTATGTTTTTGGGTATCTTCCGGTATGGAAATCTTGTAACACACTTGAATAAAGTTTTTGTCTTCCACCGTTTCTGATGTAGCGAGGATTTCCTCCCTGAAATGGCCATCCAACTGAATTCAATTTCGAATTTTTTGTTTTATACACACATACACACACACACACACACGCACACATATATACATACATACATACATACATATATATATATATATATATATATATATATATATAAAACACGCACACACACAAGTCTTTTGAGTGAACTTGGGTTGATAGTATTGTTCGAAATCGTCAATGGTTGTTTGTGCTGGTTTTCCTCAAAGACCAGACATGATATATCTCCTTGGAAGTGCATCACGGGCCCACTATCTATCTATCTATCTATCTATCTATCTATCTATCTATCTATCTATCTATCTATCTGCACAGATATCAAATGATATATGGTATGGAAACATTTTTAGTGCCGTTTTTTTTTTAAATAACCGTAGCATTGAACTAAAGATTATACGGGTTTATTGTATTCAGTTCATATCTATCTATCTATCTATCTATCTATCTATCTATCTATCTATCTATCTATCTATCTATCTATCTATCTATCTATCTATCTCAGTCATCTATCTATCTATCTATCTATCTATCTATCTCAGTCTGTTCATATCTATCTATCTATCTATCTATCTATCTATCTATCTATCTATCTATCTATCTCAGTCTGTTCATATCATATCTATCTATCTATCTATCTATCTATCTATCTATCTCAGTCTGTTCATATCTATCTATCTATCTATCTATCTACCTATCTATCTAGCTATCTATCTATCTATCTATCTATCTATCTCAGTCTGTTCTATATCTATCTATCTATCTATCTATCTATCTATCTATCTATCTATCTATCTCAGTCTGTTCATATCTATCTATCTATCTATCTATCTATCTATCTCAGTCTGTTCTATCTATCTATCTATCTATCTATCTATCTATCTATCTATCTATCTATCTATCTCAGTCTGTCATATCTATCTATCTATCTATCTATCTATCTATCTATCTATCTATCTATCTCAGTCTGTTCATATCTATCTATCTATCTATCTATCTATCTATCTAGTCTGTTCATATCTATCTATCTCAGTCTGTTCATATCTATCTATCTATCTATCTATCTATCTATCTGTCTATCTATCTATCTATCTAATATTTATCAGGTCTTTGTCATTATTTATCTTTGTAAATACTTCCTCTTACCCTTTAGGATTCTCACTGCAACATATCACATATTTTGCTTTTCTTTTGTACCCGTCCAAGAATTTAATACATTTTGTCTTTGAGATTCGCTTCTTTTTTCTCTATTCCACTAGAATATTTCTCTTCATCTCCTTTTCTTTTGATCCTTCCTTTTATCCTTTCCTTCATTGCTTTCTGTTTGTTCATTTTTCTTTTTTCTCTCTTTTTATTCTTCACGCTATTCATTCTTCCTTTCACTCTCCAATACACAATTTCTTGTCACTATCGCCATTGTCCCTTATATTACCTAAGTCAATATTTCTTTTTAATTATTAGGTTTTTTCCGTCTTTTTTATTTATTTTTTTTGTTTTGTTTTAATTTCTACTGATATCCGCTGTTAATGTAATGATCAGGAATTCTGCAGATTCCGTCTTCCTTGAGTACTCTATAGCATAAGTTTCCAACTTTTTGGCTGCGATTAGCCCAAAATATAATTTCACTGAAATGAACAAAATACCCGTAATATAGAAAAAGAAGTAATTATATTTTCATACATCAAAAGCAGACAAAATTAATGGAAATTATACAATACAATAGTACCAATCTATAATAACCCGATGTATAGTAGCCATAACCTAGCCGTGATCTTAATGTATGTGTTGAGCTTGTATTGCCTGTGACAATGCCAGTTTATTTATTCTTGGCTTTGTGACGGAAAGGGCAGTTCGGGCGTCGTTTGCCACGTTGAGTCTGCTACGTTTCTTGGTCTTCATACCAAGGACACTTTAAAATTATAAGCTGATTGCCTCTTCTTAAACTAAACATCTATTACCCCCAAAATATGGGCTCATTTCCCCACTGGGGTAATTTATTCCGGTGTTGGAAATCATGGCTCTATAGTGATGATCTTTAATAATAATAATTACCCCTTCTCCGGTGTTCGTTTTTTCTCCTCTGATCTGTCTTATCTCATTTCCGTTTTTATTTTCGAATGTTATCTCCAAATTTCCTGCGAATAGATACCTGCTAAACACAAAAGCGATATTTTAAGATCCCTAGTAAAGCTGCGGATGCTGCTGATATTATGAACCGAACATGTGAGCAATGTCGAGGTTTGGAAAGGATGGAGACGAAAAGGAAATTAATACTGAAGAAGCCTTAATAAAAAAAAAAAAGAAATATGCTATATTAAGATACGTTTCTTATTTTGGATTTACATTTTTGAAGATCAAAGCAAGAAGCCGAAGGAGAGTTCAACAACCGAGAAGTGCGGTGGAATAATCTGTAAGCATAAAACTTAAGTTTACATCTAGCCGTTTCAGTCGTAAAATAATGAAACCTTGCTATCAAACTAGTACTGCACGTCAATTCATAAAATCTGGGTACCATAAAGGAACGTTCATCACGACAATTACCATGAAAATGTTGATAGAAAACGCGCAATGATGTGCTCGAGAATAACCTGTAAGCATAAAACTTACGGTTTCCTCTGGTCGTTTCAGCTGTAAAATAACGAAACCTTCCTATCAAACTAGTACTGTACGTCAATTCATAAAGTCTAGGTACCATAGATGAACGTTTATCAGGACAATTATCATGAAAGTATTTATAGAAAAGGCACAGAGAAGCTTCATTACGGTGGTGGGTTAGTGACTGAAGCCGAGAATCCAGGTCAGGATCGATTGCGCACGGTTTCCAGTTATCCTTTTTTTAATAATTTCCCCACAAGCAAAGCGTTAATACCACTTCGACGCAGGCAATTACTGAAAGTGGAAGAGAAGAAGAAGACTTTCTGAGGTGAAAGAACAAAAAAAAAAAAACAAGAAAAAACAGTTACATGACAGCTGTCCTCCCATATAACAGCAAATGTTCGACAATCACGTCAAAGATAAAGAAGAGACTTGAAGCAACAGATATGTGGTTCTACAGAATGTTGCTGAGGATACCATGGGCTAAACATGTGAGAAATGATGAGGTTTTGGAGGGAATGGAAATAAAAAGGAAACTTATACTTGACATCAGGAAGTTGAAATTCCTGGGAAATGTAACGAGGAAGGTGGCTTGGAAAATCTGACACTCACAGGGTGGATAGCGGGGGAAGAAGGGAGAAGGGGAGGCAATGTGTGACATACTTAATGTGCTTGAGCAAATGGATGGCAGAACAGAGTTTGGAAGGAATAACAAAAAGAGAAGAAGAAGACTTTCTGAGGTGAAAGAACAAAAAAAAAACAAGAAAAAACAGAAATACAGAAAAGAAAAGATGGCGATTGACTTTGGAAAAGAATAATAATTAACACGACTTCATCTAAAACATTTAGCTTATGCACATGCAAAGAATTAATTGATTCTTTCATTAATCAAATTTTTTTTAGTAGATAGATGTTTAAATCGACAGTTTATTTTTTAAACAGCGTGTATTATATTATTTACCTTGTTCGAACTGCTGTCTTCATCTTTATTGACATAAAATTTATACACTGATGTCCTTATTTACACATGGTCATGTGGATATAGTGGTTGGTTAGTGAATTAAATCAGAGTTTTTGTGTTCAATGTTCAATGGTGAACAAATAACTTACAGAGTTCAGTTGAAGGGAGATAACTACATGTTATCCGGAAGTGGTATCACACATGGAATCGTAGTGATACTACGTCAGAATAAAAAGGAAATAAAGGGTTCAATTAAAAATTCCTAGCTGAAGAAGTTCGGAGCGTACAATGCCCGAAACGTCCTAACAGTGTAAGTAGTAAATTCTACCTCATCTCAGAAGTATAGACAAATAATCTACCGCCCTATGCAGGCGAGAGATCTTAATAAAGTAATGTGCAGTCATGCAGAGTTTGAACCTGCGTCGCCATTTTCAGAAGATACTATAGTCTTATCTGACGCGAGAAACTTTTAAAGGACATCAGTGTTAAGGATGGAATGAAATTTGATCCTGTAAACAAAATTTAGTTTTTAATCAATTAATTGCAACCAAGGCGATAATGTCGCTAACATTCAAGAAAGTATTGGGAGTGGAAGGAATGAAAATACTTTAGAAAGAAACCGGAATCCTAATCGTAAACAGGAAGCAAGAGATAAACATCTACCCATGTTCAAAAGACAGGAGAAAAATGTGAACCAGTCGATAAGCGAACCTATCCGCTCGTATTGCGGGAAAAATTAGTAAACAAAATTTTAAAGTTTAAGCAGTGATGTTAGAAGAATACTTGAGAGCACCAGGGATGGGAGTAGGGATTGCAGGTGTTTGAAGTTTCCTGAGAAATCGACGGTGTCCGCAAGGTGATTCTGCCTGATCCACCCATCCTGATACGGTACTGACAGTTAGGTAGTGTCTCGACAACTCTACCTATTGTGTCCTATCTCTGATTGGTTGGATGTTGTATTGATACTATGTCTCCTTTTTGAAGAGGAAGCAGGGTATGGGCCGTACGGTTATACCTTTCTATCAGGCGGGTGTTATGTTTATTAAACTTCTTCAAAGACTTATTAATAAATATGAATTTTAAAAAATTAATTATTTTTAAAAACAAAGATTATATTGATTGCTTGATTATATAAGTCAGTTACGTGTCAGGTCTAATAAAACAATAGATGATCATTTTTAAATGTGGGATATATGCATGTGTGCCAAGTGTAATAAAAGCAATAGATATTGATTTTAAATGTATGTGTGTATAAATGTCTGTTTAAATATATGTATGCAAACATAATGCACGTGTTGAACGTATTTAAACGATGGACGATTTTCTAAATTATGTGTATGAGAAGAATCTTCTTCTTTTTCTTCTATGTGCACTGTCCCTTCAGGACATAGGCGATCATGGTTCTCCACGTCTCCCTATCCCTGGTGGCTCTTAGTATGTTTGCTCCTGTTACACCTCGCAACCCCCGTTCCATCATCCACCTGATCAGGCTCTGCAAATATGTTATCCACTGCGTTCCTCTGTCTCTTTTTCCTTCAGTCTGGCCTGTCAGTATCAGCTTCTCCAAGCTCTCCTTCCTCATCGCATGTCCCAGGAACTTCAGTTGTCTCTTTCTGATGCTCACTATTAATTTTCTTTTCATTGCCATTCTTTCCAACACCTCTTCAGCAGTGCTATAAATATCGACTTGCATAGGTCGTCTGGTATTATTCCACTATTATAAATTTCGTTTATTATGTCGTTAATTTTTTTTTTCCGAACTCTTCCAGGGCTATCAGCAGCACTATTATGATGCCGTCTGGACCAGCTGCTTTGTTTCTGTTCAGTTTGGCCATTGCAGCTTCCACTTCGGTTTTTAATATTTCCGGTCCATCCCCCTCCTTGTGTATTCTCGGTTGTTCTCTCCAGTTGCAAAAAAGATCCTTTATATATTCTTCCTATCGCTGGAGTATTTCTTCTTTCTCCAATATGATTGTCCAATCCTCGGACTTTATGCATCATGTCGAGGAGCAGGTTTTTTGTCCTGTCAGTTCTCTTATCTCTTTATGCATCTCTGCTTTATTAGTCCTGCTTAGTCTCTCTACTTCTGCGCATTTGTTGTTGAGTCATTCCTCTTTAGCCTGTCTGCATTTGTTCCTTATCTCCCTGTGTAGTTTTCTGTATTCTCTTCCATGTCTTGGCGTTATTTTTCGTCTCCTTTGCATCATGTGGAGAATCTGTTCAATCATTCACTCATTTTTCCTTTTGCGTCTAATTTCCTTTTGGGCAATGTTGTTCGCTGAAGTGACCATCACTTCAGTGAGTCCCATTTTGAAGGTCCTTTTCCAATTTGTTCTTCATATTTCTTTCTCACGCTGTTAGTGTATTCTTTATGCAGGTTGAGGTCATTCACGAGCGTGTTGTATTGCAGCCTTGGTGATGAGCTGGGCTTCTTCATTCTCCGGAGTTTTATCCTTAGTTTGCAGATGACTGGGACATGGTCACTTCCGCAGTCGGATAAGTTTTGCATTGAACCACTGCGTTCCTGAATCTTTTGTTTATAGTTATGTAGTCTATTTGGTTCTTCGTGTAGCTTCCTGGGCTTCTCCATGTCCATAGACAATGTGGGTGTTCTTGAAACCAGGTGTTAGTAATTAACTGGTCATCTGCTGTGCATCATTTGGCCCATTTTTCTGCATTCAAGTCACCCATTATGATTCTAATTTCTTGGCTTTAGCACTGAGCCTTGGCACTGTCCATTATGGAATAGAATGATTCTATTTCGTCCTCAGTGCTTTGAGTTGTCGGCGCATAAACTACTATGATAGCTATGTTGAAGGGCCTTCCCAGCAGTTTAACCAAGAGGACTCTCTCTGAAAGCTGACAGTATCCAAGAACACATTTCTCCCCTTCTTTGTCTAGTATTAAGCCGACCCCTTTTTCGTTGTTTTTGCCTTCCTGCATAAATTATCCTGTGGGTGTCACTACTGAGGTCTCCATTGTTAGGCCATCTGGTTTCGCATATGCCTAGGATATTGACCTTCAGTCTATTAATTGTCCATCTCCTGCTTGACATTCTCTAGTTATCCACAATTTTTAAGTGCCCTGACATTCCATGTACTAAAAGTAATTCTTTCTTTGTTGCACACAGTAGCAGGGTAACGGTCCAGAGACACCTGTTGTTCATGTCGTTCTTTCCCAGGCGAGGAACAAGCTTTGGTGTAAAATGTTCCCTTTACACCGTTGGTGCTAACAGTCGCCAGATGACCGTCAGGTGACACTTGTTGCCCATGCCGATCCTTACCGAGCGAGGAGTTGTTTCCTTGGGAAGCAACCCCCTTCACGCTGTTGATTTTCATATATTTGTTATGAATAACCATGATTGAGCGGGGGTAGATAGTGGAGTGGTATCCCGTTCCCTTCTCCACGGTGATTTATTGAGACACCATCTCTAGTTAGCTGGTCATTGACTCCCTAAGAGTTCTTCCGCCCTTTGTAGGTTCAATTTTTTTTAACCTACAGGTTTGCTAACGTCCCGGAAAAAATAAAAAATAAAAAATAAATAACAAAATAAAAGAATCATGGGTGGTTTAAATTGCTTAAATCCATGTCCCATTAACACATTTCTAGAGAAACTCAATAATGTGAAACATGTTAGATTAAAATCAATTTTTCCTACCTGTTCCTTATTTATTCTATCATCTTGTCGGATTTTGATCTATATATTAATTTCGCACACACACACACACACACACACACACACACACACACACACATATATATATATATATATATATATATATATATATATATATAAGTATCATGTACGTACGGATGGAATAATATTCTGTATCCAAAGAAACACTATTCTTAAAAAATGCTCAATACAAAGTAGAGCTAATAAAATTTTATTCAGAAATTATAACATGAATATGTTATAATATCACTACAAAAGTAGCTATTTTGTTTCGACACTTCTTGTGTTTTATCAAGTGATGAGGTATATTTCAAGTTGAAGGGTTTTAAAATGCTAAAAACAAGCAAGACCCCTTTAAATAGGGAGGCATTGTTGTATATACAATATGGACCAATCAGCGTCAAGCAACTTCTAATTTTGTAAAAAGTATTTTTTCTTGTTAAAGCATTTGTTGAGTAAATCAAATAAAATTACTTTTATTATATTGCTTATTTTCTGTCAATATGCCTCATAAAAGATAAAATAGTTCTTGTCCTAATACTTTTGCACAGTAGTATATATGTAATTTTGTTAAAAACGACCGACAAAGAAGATTTTATTCTCGTCTTACATATTTCCTTTATGCTGGAGATCAGGATTACAAAACTGTTCAACAGTTTTTGACTTTCCAAGCGCTTTTAGCCAGTTCACAGTCCATTTTCAAGGATGATATTTATCTGGTGTTAATATTAGGTTATTATGTTTCATTGTAATGTATTTTTGTGCGTTTTTTGTTTTTGAAAGAGAGATCACAAAAAAATTACATTGCAGTCAAACAGGAGGACATACTAACAACACCGAAAAATAACATTCTTTAAAATGACTTGTAAAGCAATTTAAAGCGCTTGGAACGTCTAAAATTATGGAACATTTTTACACTTCTTTTCCCTAGCAAAAAGATATCATCTAAGTGTATTGGAAAATTTAATAAAATATTCTTTGTCCGACCTTTTTAACAAAATTTGTTTATATATATATATATATATATATATATGTGTGTGTGTGTGTGTGTGTGTGTGTGGTTTGTTGCTTTTTTAAAGAAATCTGTTGTAAATTTGCAAAACATGAAGTACACCTTCGTGTTATCAGCAGAATAAATTTTTAAACGAACCTGACTAAAAGTTCGATGGCTTAGAAATTGGAAACTGTACAGTGTCACGTTGCAAAAATGATCTTCTACTTAAAAAAGAATTTTTGCAAATATGGCCGTCTAGATTGAACCAAATTTTATTGATAGTGGCTTTGCATTCGTTTGATGCCAAAGCCCTCCATTATTTCCTATCGGTTTCCAGGCCCCTACACATCAAAAGAAAGCAGCCCACCACCAACAGAGTTCCTTTTAACGTAAGCGCGAACACCTTAATATGCCTTTGAACGTTAAGGTCATTTTAGTCACGTGACTATAAAATCTATCCCAAAGCATATGAATACATGCTCATTTGAATTCTTACACTGTTAACAGCAGAGAATATTCAAAAAAGGAAATTCCCATAGAAAGCCGAGAGTCAGTCAGTCCAGATTTTGTGTTGCTAAACAGTATGATGTTGGCAAGCTTCTTTAGAAGCATCCACTTAAAAACCAAAAGATTTATTCGTAACAGAAACTAACCAAAAACACTTTAAATATGATATTGCTTTCGGTTTACTAAAATATGTTTAAACGAATGAATGCTGACTAAATATACAATTAATTATGCCTAATTAAATAGATATGTATAATAAAGTATATAATTAATAGCACTTTGCAAAATATATATTTATCGCCCGGTTCACTCTCCACCCACGTCTATTGAGCAGGTTAAGGATGTGGTTTCCGGCTTTCTCTTTTCCAATCTTTTTACTATTACGTAGCCCCCTGCACATCAGTGGCGTTACCGCCTTGCTCGGAGTGATATGATTAAAAAAATAAATAAATAAAAAATATCTTTAATAGCTCTGACACACACACACACACACACACACACACACACACACACACACATCTATATATATACGTACGTGTGTGTGTGTGTGCGTGTGTGTGTGTGAGAGAGAGAGAGACAAAATAGTTTTCTTAAAATGTGGATTCAAACACTTACCTTTCTATTGTAGCGTCGTCGATGAAAATAAATATAATTATACCTACGTTTGTTTTTATATCCACATATACACAATATACACACACACACACGCAGATCTATCTATCTGTCTATCTATCTATTTTTACACTGGTATTCACCATACACACGATCAATGTGCTACTATACAAAGTAAGAGAAACGATTTATGGGGGTATGTGAGGGAGGTAACGTGTACCCCTTATTTCAGTCAGTTAAGTGCCATACGTGATACACTACATGTCTCGAAAGAGACATGACTGACTGGGCAGAAGATTATCCCGCAGTAGTTTGCCATTGCTTTCTGCGACCAAGGCTATAGAACCCAATCTGTCCTGTTATTTAACCCATAGCTGGAAGGAAGAGACGGATTAATACCTTTCCCAAGGGTATTTGCGCGTAAGTGAATACCATGGATTCAAATGGAATTCGAACTCGCCGGTTTCTCGTTCCGAGCCGATATCCACTGTACCACGACGCACATCCTCTAACTGACTGACCCCTTATTTACATATGCTAAAAATATAGTGGATCTTTTGAGTATGAATAGAAAGTGAGTGCTTCGTCACAAACTGCGAGATCTATCTATCTATCTATCTATCTATCTATCTATCTATCTATCTATCTATCTATCTATCTATCTGTTTGTTCATTATATATATATATATATATATATATATATATATATATATATATATATTTATATATATATATATATATATGTATAGTAAAATCCTTGGTACTTGGTAAGGTAAATTCCACAGGGGATTAAATCCAATGAAAACTCAATGTTTAGATTTAACAGAGTATTATAATAATGAAAATAAGTTGGATGTTTTTTTATAAACCCATTGGTAATATTATATTTCGCAACTCTCTCATAGACCGCTCCTCAGACGAAATTAATACACCAATGAATGGGTTAATTACCCAGATAAAAAGAATCAATTAAAAAGGAAGAAGAAAAAATGAAAAGAAAAGAAGAAAAAGATAGGAGTAAGGAGGTTAGCTTAACAGTGTTAGATATTAGCGTCTATATTATATCTAGACGCCAAGATGGCCTTGTGGTAGATTTACAATATATATATATCGTTTATTCAGAAATATATTTGAACACTCTCAGCTATTGGGGTGTGTTCACATTGTGTATATAACACGATAAATTCCGCCTTCCTCATAGCTTAGAGGTAAAATTGCCGACTGATGTCAATTCAGTCGGATTTCACTCCTGGCTAGAAGCGATCTGATGTCTAACCGTACTGATGAGCTGTGATACAAGAAAACAGGACTGTCTGCAGATGACTTTATATATATATATATAATATATATATATATATATATATAGTTTTTTTAAACTTCAGTCAGTCAGTTAGTTACCATACATGATACATTCTTGGGCGATTATGTCTCGAAAGAGACATGAATGTCTTAGCAGAAGATTTTCTCTCAGTAGATTGCCATTACTTTCTTCAGTAGACTGGTTGCCAACCAAGAATATAGAACCCAATCTGTCCTGGTATTTAATACATGGCTAGAAAGTTAAAAGAAGGGTTAACAAGTGTATTTGCGTGTGAGTGAATGCAAAGAACTCAACTGGAATTCGAACTAGGCCTTCCGAATTCGCTTTCTGAGCCAATATCCACGACTCCACATAGCACATTTTTACCTTATAACTCAGAAATGAAGGATTTAATATGTTTATATATTTTTCTCCTTGTTTTTTTTGGGGGGGGTTTCTTTTTTTCTGAGGAAAATGTTTGTAAAATTATTTAGATAAATGCTGTTAATTTATTGAGTGTGTCTGTGAAACATAGGCTAAAGAATAAAGAGGAAAAATTTATCAATCTATCTTTCATTAAAGCTTTACTAGAGAATGAGATTTGAAAAAAAGAAATTTATTCTGGTATTTTTGTTTTGTCTGTTGTTCATTCGTTAATCAGTCTTCATATATATTTTTCTTACATTCTTTAATTGAAGTTCTGAATTCAAGGAGGGACGACGCGTCATTTCCAAGCACCAAGAAATTAACCGATTTCAAGCTTGATTGAAAAAATGTAAATATTGCCGGGCGTATGATTTAAGTGATAATGCATATAAGAAACGATGAGTGTTCGTGTGTCATGCGGACAAAAACCGAACATTATATCTCGTTGACGTATGGATTTATAGGCATGCTACTAGTATAGCCCGGCGTTGCTCGGGTGTAATGAAAGCTTTAAAACTAATCTATGGTCCTGGAGTTCAGACTCTTTGGACGTTGAGACGAAAGACTAAAAAGTAATAGTTGCTTCCAGTTAAAGCGAAACCGTAGATTGAAAGAAAAATCAATGGATGTAAGTCAAATTTTCATTTCCTGGTGTCGATATCAGATAAGTCTTTTTCGTCGTAAACTGAATTTTGAAGGCTAAATAAGTCCTCTGGGTAAACAGTATCATGGGTGAGATTAAAAACTACAATTATACCCACTTAGAGCCAAACCCGAAGCAAAAACTAAAATAAAAGGGCTGAAAAAAATACAGACATACAGGCAGATAAACAGACACACACGCACACACACAAACATCTTGCCTTATATATATATATATATATATATATAATCTATTTTCTGCATTATTGTAAGAACTGCAACCTTGAAAGGTTTGAATATCGTTTCTTATGTCTTTGTCTATGAGTGTATCAAATTTGATTAAAATCGAACCACTCCTTCTATCATCCGATTATCGATTTTCGAAATTTATCGGTGGTACCTTAACACAAAACCTAGCTAAGAACACTCGCAGCTGTGTACATTTTCAAGAAAATCTGTTCAGCCGTTTTGGAGTCTATAAATAACTGACACACACACAGACACACACACATACATACACACACGGACAAATTTCCATTTATAAATAAGTTTAGAATATATTTAGATATGAAGAAATAGATGGGGATATATATTTAAATGTAAACTCATCATCAGTGATATGCTAACGACCATCACCGAATATATATACCAGGCTCTCGACAAGAAAGGCGAAGCCCGAACCGTTGCCTTGGATATCTCCAAAGCGTTCGACAGAGTCTGGCATGCTGGCCTTCTACGCAAACTGCGGAGCTATGGTATAACTGGACATTTGTTTGACCTAATATAGTCATTCCTCTCTATCCGCACATTGAAGGTGGTATTAAACGGACATGTCTCCTAAAACTATCATACGAACCGGGTGTCCCTCAAGGCTCTATCCTAGGTCCCACGCTCTTTCTGATCTACATTAATGATCTCCCCGATGCCATAAGATCCCAAGTAGGCATGTACGCCGATGACACCACAGTTTACTTTCGCTTCGATCAAAAATCTGGTGTGGGAGACAAATCGAACCTCGCTGCCGAGATTGAAAAAGACCTCCAATCCCTAATGGACTGGGGTAAGAAATAAAATTTTATTGCTTCCTAAACGAAGCTGCTATCAATGAACCATCATAGACAATCGCACCTACCTCCCATTATCATGGAACAGGCTTGCCTCCCAGTGAGTAAAACACTACGCCTCCTTGGCCTTACACTCTCAGAGGACCTCAAGTGGAATGACTATATTGAATCTATTGCTAAATCCGCTGCTATGAAAGTCGGTTCTTTGTGCAGGGCCCGGAAGTTTTTTCCGTCGGAATCTATCCTGCACACATATAGATGTACCATCCGCCCGTGTATTGAATACTGCTGCCACATCTGGTCGGGTGCGCCTGAAATTCTCCTCAGGGTTCTTGACAAAATACAACGAAGAATCTGTAATGTGATCGATACCGACTTGGTAGACCGGCTGCAGTCACAATCTCACCGGCGTGACGTGGGTTCTCTGTACCTTTTCTATAAATACTTTCACGGCTTCTGCTCCGATAAACTTAGATCACTGGTACCTCCTAGGTACGAATTTGCACGAGATACTAGATTAGCAACTCGGTCCCACCCTTTTTACTGTGAAACAGATAAGATGTAACTGTAATTTCTACTCCAACTGCTTCTTTTCTCGCACTTCCCGCCTGTGGAATTCCCTTCCACATACTTGCTTCCCCGACAGCTACAATCTCCAGGAGTTTAAATGTAAGGTCAATAGACACCTCCTAACACACTAACTCGCATCCATTCTCTCAAACACTCTTCCCATCTACCCAACCCTCATCTTAGGTATCCTTAACCGTCAATCACCTCCTTCTGAAATTCCCTATATCTAACCACCTTTTTCATCATTTTCCTTTATGTAACCCCCTGCGCAATAGTGGCAGTGGAATGCCTTGATCGGGGTGAAATGATTAAAAAAAAAATACCAAACATATCGGTATAATTCTTTCTAAGCATTTGTGGCAGGAGGAGGTCACCACTGTAGTAGTAAGGAGATGGTTAATGTTTAATTGATAGACCTTGTGTGAAACATAACCAAAAATTGGGTTTTATCAGAACGTTATCAGCAGGTGGATTTTTGGAAGAATAAAAGTATATCGTTTGTATGTTTAAATAGAAAATTATTAATAGAACAGAATAACACGAATTGGTAGAAGGTAATGTTAAATGAGAAACAGTATTAAAATGTTAAGCTTAACATAAGTTCCTAGTAGTAACTTCTATGGATGTAGGCAGAACATACATACATACATACATACATACATACATACATAGTATGTTTGTAGGTATGAGCGTTACATTTGGGTAGCAGTGTCTTTGAAGTATTCTGTCAGTTAAATGCCATACGTGATACACGCTTTGGGCGATCATGTATCTTTCAAGACATGACTGACTAGGCAGAAGAATTTCTCGCAGTAGGTTTCCATTTCTTTCCGCGGTAGACTGGTTGCTAGCCAAGGCTATAGAACCCAATTTGTCCTATTATTTGACCAATAACAAGAGAGAGGAGACGGATTAATACCTTTCCCAAGGCTATTTGTGCGTAAGTGAATGCAAGAAATTGAAATGGAATTCGAACTCGGCTCTCCGATTTGTAGTTCCAAGCCAATATCCACTGCATTTCAGCGCACAAAAGAGTTCCGTTCGGTTATCAAGTATAAGAAAAGAAAAAGAGGTGAGGGAGAAAGAAATAGATAATAAAAATAATAATAATAACGATTGCTTGACGTTGTCGAGGGTACGTGTTAATTACACTCGTCTCCTTTCTCTCTGGTGACAGTCGAGCTTGCTTCGTCTTTTATTTCGTTTCTGGGCTCGAAAGGTAATTTAGGAATTCACTCCCGGATGTGATCCTGTCCTTTCTATTGGACGACGAACAAACTTCGCGTCGGCTAGCAAAAAGGGCCCGTAAAAATGAATTTGTTTATGATAATTGAAGATTATTTGAATTTTATTTTTAGATGTTTCTTAAATTTCTATTATGCGAAAATATTTCGCATCATTTTGCGTGTGTGCTAAGCAAGGTTTTTTGTAAATTCGAGTGAATTCATTTATTTCTAACAAAATCGAGTCAATGCTTAGCATTTGAATTAATAAATCTAGAACTTGTTTTATGCACTGCACATTTTTAATGGATTGTATAAGCAAATAACTGCATAATTTAAGTCTCTTATGATGTTTTCATAAAATATTCATGTATTTAACCCGCTAAAGGTTTTCTGCATTCTTAATCTTGGTAATTTCAAAAACCCTTTTTTGAAAT
The DNA here is from genome assembly GCA_037127315.1 of Ascarosepion bandense. Lineage (NCBI taxonomy): Eukaryota > Metazoa > Mollusca > Cephalopoda > Sepiida > Sepiidae > Ascarosepion > Ascarosepion bandense. Next base: position 2,650,330 of record JBBBDQ010000731.1, read on the forward strand.
TATTATTATTATTATTATTATTATTATTATTATTATTATTATTATTATTATTATCTAAACTTATTTATAAATGGAACTTTGTGTGTGTGTGTGTGTGTGTGTGTGTGTGTGTGTATCCGTTACCTATAGACTCCGAAACGGCTGAACCAATTTTCTTGAAAATTTACACAGTTGTACTATAAGCGCCTGCGAGTGTTCCTAGCTAGGTTTTGTGTCGAGGTACCCCCGATAAATATCGAAAATCGATAATCGAAAAAATCGGGTTATTGAAGGAGTGGTTCGATTTTAATCAAATTTGATACACTCATAGACAAAGTCATAAGAAACGATATTCAGAAGTTTCAAGGTTGCAGTTCTTACAATAGTGAAGAAAATTTTATATCAATACCAGGAAATCAAAATTTGACTTACATCCATTCATTTTTCTTTAAGTTTACGGTTTCGCTTTAATTGGAAACAACTATTGCTTTTTAGTCTTTCGTGCCAACGTCCAAAGAGTCTGAGCTCCAGAACCATAGATTAGTTTTAAAGCTTTCATTACACCCGAGCAACACCGTGCTGTACTGCTAGTTATTTATATTTAAATTTTTATTGTTTGTATTTTATATATAATTATTATTAGTAATAATAAAACATTATTCTTATTAAATTATTATTCGTATTATTTTTATATCTATTTTAAATTTAGTATGAATGTTTTATCATCTAAAAATAAAACAATTATAATTATCTATCTATCTATCTATCTATCTATCTATCTATCTATCTATCTATCTATCTATCTATCTATATATATATCTATATATATATATATCTATCTATATCTATCTATCTATCTATATATATATATAAATTATCTATCTATCTATCTATATATATATATATATATATATATATATATATATATATATATATATATATATCTATATATATATATATCTATCTATATATATATATCTATCTATATATATATATCTATCTATCTATATATATATATATCTATATATATATATATATATATATATATATATATATATATATATATATATCTATCTATCTATTATATATATATATATATATATATATATATATATATATATATATATATATATATATATATCTATATATCTATATATATATATATATATCTATATATATATATATATATATATATATATATATACATGCAAATACAAGCACGCCCCCCCCCATATATATATATATATATATATAGACACACGCACTGGTACATACATATACTTTTAACTATTGTTTTAGCGACGTGTCAATTTATCCGTTAAAATTAAAGGCTATTGTAAAAAGAGATTAATAACGCTACACATATTAGATAAATGTAAGTCTGAATTTGAATGATAAGGTCGGCAGGGGAGAGGGTTATACAGATTTCAAGACAAACACAGTCATATTGCAATGCACAAATATATAAATATAATTAAATATATATGCACGCAAATTCACATGCTAAAACAATATAAGTACTCTCACACATAACAAAAATAAACAAAGCAGTTTATATAGAAAAATAAGATCACATTTACCTATCCACAACTATATGCATAAATACACACAAATACACACAAAAAACTCTCACACACAAACATACACACATATATACACATACACACAGTACCGGTCATAATTATTAGGCCACCTCAGTTTTGAAAAAAAGGATGTATTTCATACTATTTTTACTATTTATTGCCAAGTGGATAATTCTAAATGAAAATACTATTTTGTTTTTTTTGTTATTATTACTGTGCAAAATTTTACAAGGCAGCCAGGAAGCCTTTGCTTCGGCCAGCCAATAAGAAGAAGAGACTAGCATGGGGAAGAGAGCACTAAAACTGGACACCAGAAAAGTTCATTTGATGCACATGTTATTGTGCAGTATTAGAAAAACAACCATTCTATTTTCATTTAGAATTATCCACTTAGCAATAAATACTAAAAATAGTATGAAATACATCATTTATAAAAAAACAAAAACAAAAAAAACAAACTGGGTGGCTTAATAATCACTGCCGGTAGTTCATAATAAAAGTATATACATACATATATGCACACATACATATAAATAGATATATTTATATACACGCTATCATGTACACCCCGTACATACATACTACTCAAGCACAGTTGTATTAATTCAACACCCACAGAGCCCAACTGTGGTTTATATTGCAACTATGCTGACCGGACCTTAGTTACAGTTTCCGGGAGAGAGTGTGGTATCTAGTATGAACAACAGTTTGAACAAGGCCAGGACGCTCAAACCCTCGGTCACGATGACTTGTGACTTCGAGCTAGCAGAACCATCAATGACTCCCCAAATGACTATCCAATTTCCCTAACAAGGCTTAGCTCAAACCGTGGTATGGTTTTCCGACACTTTCCAAAGGTGTCGCATGCTGGGATCGCTTACAAACCGATAACTGACAAATCGGCTATAGTGAAATTCGAACCCGGGCTTTATAGCCAGAAAGCGAATGTTCTAAGCACGCAGCTATAATAGTCATAGCACATATCACTTGGGAAATTTTTCCAAAATAGCTAATCCCCATTGTAGACACCTGCTTAGGCACTCTTGTGCTTGTTCAACACCCACAGAGCCCACCTGTGGTTTATACTAAAACTATGCTGAATGGACCTTAGTTACAGTTTCTGTGAGGGAGCACATGAACAGTCTGAAAAAAGTTAGGACACTCGAACCCTCGGTCCCGATGACTTGTGATTTCGAGCTAACGGTCTATCTAATTTCAACTTGTGGTATGGTTTTTCAGGCAGTTTCTAAAGGTGTCGCACGCCGAAATCACCTCTTTCAGACCGATAATATCAAAACGTTATCTTCCTGACAAATCGAATCCAGGTTCCATGGTCAGAAAGCGAACGTTCTAACCACTCAGCCAATACATACATAAACAAATTCATGTACCCAAGTACATACCTTCATGTATAAACACACGTAGAAACATACATACAAATAGACATTTACACACACAAATTAACAGAGATAACATTAACGAAATGACAGTCCGTATAAGATTAATGCATAAAGAATTACAATTATTTAATATTAACTTGTTTACATACATAGCAAATAAGGTTAAATAATACTTGACGTTAACGGATAATTGTCTATATCCATTCATATTATTACTACCTATATTGAAAGGTAAATGGTGAACCATGTTTACAAGTAACCGTGCAGATAGATAGATAGATAGATAGATAGATAGATATGAACAAATTAGATAGAATAAAGTGATAGATAGATAGATAGATAGATAGATAGATAGATATGAACAAATTGTGATAGATAGATAGATAGATAGATAGATAGATAGATAGATAGATAGATAGATAGATAGATCGGTCGAATTTCGGTCCCGGCTGGAATCATGTGGCTGTTTAGTCACACTGATGAGCTGTGATACAGCGAAACAGGGTAGTATGTGGATGCTTTTCAAGTAGCATCACGTCCCCTGCCTGACAAAATGAATATGGAGCGTTTCGAATCCGGGGTTCCATGGTTAGAAAGTGAAAGAGTGATTTAAGATGTACTAACATGGTGCATTTTCAATTGTTAGAAAATGGATGTGCTTTGAATAAAAACTGTAATGACAAATATGTCGGAGTCTATACTCAGGATTTGTTCGAAAAACTGCAATCAGTATTTGAGAATATGGTGTGGTGTGGATTTTCTTCAAAATGTTAACGCATCGAATATACAAAATAACACAACAGATTATTTAAATTTCTTTAAGTTTTTTTTTTGCCAAATAACAGGACACTAAACAAACTGATCTCCGAAACCTTTAGTGAGATTGTGCACTAAAATACAATCGATATGACAGCGTTGAAACCTTTCTAAGACCTGGTAATCTTTGTTTGTATTTGCTGTGGCTGAGGCATGATTTGTTGTTGAAGGACGCCTGTTTGTTCTTGCTTCAGCTTATTCACTGCTGACTCAACTGAGTCACGTTTGACCGGGCTCTGCTTCAAATAAACCTACTGTTGTAAATCCGGTACCACCACTCTCTCTTAGTCTGTACCTCTCTCTCACTCTCTCTTTCTATATCTGTCTGTCTGTCTGTCTGTCTGTGTCTCTCTCTCTCTCTCTATATATATATATATATATACACACACAGACAAACAGACACACACACACATATATATGTATATATTTTCTATTTGTAAACGAGTTATTGCGCGACCTAGAGTTCTACCATGAGCTGTGTCTTCAGGTGATTTTCAATTTCAAATATGTCGCGTAATAACTCGTTTACAAATGGAAAATATTCAAACATTCTACAATACAATTTTATTGAACATATTTTAAAACAAATGAGCACTAGTCTAATCTTATTATGACCAGAAATTAATATATATATACAATTGCAGAATTTCATTGCTAATGTCCCTCAAACGACAAAATGCGTCGGTAAAGAAGCTTCCTCATATATATATATATATATATATATATATATATATATATATATATATATATATATATATAGTCATCAGAATAGTTTCGTTGTATCACAGCACATCAGTACAGTTATTCATCCGATTTGTCATCAGTCGGAGACTCTGCTTCCATGCTATCGGCGCACGGTTGAGGAAGGCAGAATTTTTAGCGTGTTATATACACAATGTAAACCCACATTAGTCGCCTAGAGTAGTCAATTCGTTACTGAAGAACGATTCATAAATCGCGATTTACAATTTCCTAAGAGTGCTTAATCGACGGGCGAAAGCGTATATATATATATATATATATATATATATATATATATATAACTGTAGATATATATTTGAACTTTCCTTTTATATACATGTTTGATATAGTTTTGCTTTCATATATATATATATATATATATATATGTGTGTGTGTGTGTGTGTGTGTGTGTGTGTGTGTGTGTGTGTGTGTGAATGGACCTTGAATTCAACACCCAGAAGCGACAATCAGTTTTATTTTTAAACGACATTCTTTAGCCGTTCAAGCACGAAACCGGTTAACACCTCTGTGTGTTGACTTCAAAGTCTACTTTTATACATACATTCGCTCTATCCCTGAGTAAGCACTTTTAACCATTCATATAACTTACTTTAAAACTATATTTTATCATTTTTCATTGGTTAAGAAGGCCTCACGTATATTTGTCATGTTAAGCAGCGTTCGTTGGTAGAATTATTTTGTGCATGTTTATCACAATTTCAACTTGTCTGTGTTGGATTCGGATGATAATTTGTGTACTTGCGTGCATCTGTGCGTTTTTACGAGAATTTTTAATGATGAAAATGAAAATGCAAGTTCGATTTCTGCTGGAAAACTGATTTTGTTCTGTATTCTGTATAATTTCGCTCAGAAGTGTAATTACATTAAACTAAATATTATTTTACGAATTAATGCAGGTTGGGAAACAAAAAGTGCACTTACATTAAATAAATATTTTGGAAATGCAGAAATGCAGAGACCAGTGATTGAATTGAAAAAATGCAATTGTATTTTTGTGAGCAGCCGTGATCCAATTCGGGGAATATAAACTACTAGCAGTATAGCCCGGCGTTGCTCGGGTGTAATGAAAGCTCTAAAACTAATCCATGGTCATGGAGCTCAGTCTCTTTGGACGTTGGCACGAAAAACTAAAAAGAAATAGTTGTTTGCAGTTAAAGCGAAACCGTAGACTGAAAGAAAAATCAATGGATGTAAGTAAATTTTGATTTCCTGGTATCGATATCAAATAAATGTTTTTCGTCGTAAACTGAATTTTTAAGGCTAAATAAGTCCTCTCAGTAAATGGTATCATGGATGAGACTAAGAACAACAAATATACATACTTAGAGCCAAACCCGAAGCAAAAACTAAAATAAAAGGGCTGAAAAAATTATAGATATACAGGTAGATAAACAGACACACACACAAACATCTTCCTTTATATATATATATATATATATATATATATATATATATTATCGATTTTCTGCACTGTTGTAAGAACTGCAACCTTGAAACTTCTGAATATCGTTTCTAATGTCTTTGTCTATGAGTGTATCAAATTTGATTAAAATCTGACCACTCCTTCTATAACCCGATTTTTTCGATTATCGATTTTCGATATTTATCGAGGCTACCTCGACACAAAACCTAGTTAAGAACACTAGCAGGCGCTTATAGTACAACTGTGTAAATTTTCAAGAAAATCGGTTCAGCCGTTTCGGAGTCTATAGGTAACGGACACACACACACACACACAGACACACACATACACACAGAGAGACAAATTTCCATTTATAAATAAGTTTAGATGAGAAGACAGGAATTATGATGCCGCGTCTGTGACCCGCAGAAGATTAATTAAAATATTAAACAATAGCAGAGAAATGTGATGACGTCAAAGGCAGTTAGTTAAAGGCAATAATAATACGAAAATGATAAAGAATGGACTAGACAAAGATGACGTAATTAAGTGTAAGTCGATGTATTTCAGCTTATATAAGATGGAGTTTTCCAGATAAAAAATCTAAGAACAGCCGAGGAGTCAGAGAAAACGCAAAGGAAGACAACTCCAGCTATTCAAATGTCTCGTATGTGCGTGCCTCTCCCTGAGCATGCCTCTAGAAACACACCAGTTTCAATGATGAAGAATAAAAATATAAGTTAATAATTTTATACACACGTTGTTCTGTGTCCGTCGTCTTGATATAGCCAATCCTAATCGTTTGTTGCTTCGAGTTATACAACAATTTTCTTTAGAAAGATTTCTCGAAGAACCAGGCCGATAGACGTAATAGACACTGTTTAATTAATCAAAATGAATAATCTATTTCAAATACGATTTATCGACTATAACGGTTTAAGTAATGAAAATGTCGGTTTAACAATAAACCCATTAAATTTATATATATATATATATATATATAGAGAGAGAGAGAGAGAGAGAGAGAGGAATATAGGAATATTTATATATATATGTAGGAAAGTAGTCGGAGAGAGATCGCATACATGTGAGGGATCCGTCGGAAAGTCGTTATCCAGTTTCTGCTTTTTCAGCCAGCGGGGAACTCTCTTCTCTTTCTCCGTCTTCAATCTTCACGGCTAGAAAGCTAAACTTATATAACAAAATTCCAACGCATTTTTGCATTTTTGGGTTGTTGATTAATTGATGTCATCCACGGCCAGATACATCTATCAATCATCTTCCCCGGCTATCGACTTTCAAGCTGGTTGTCGCCTGTGCTTTTGATATCAATCATATCTTTGCCGGGTATCGCCTGTGTTTCTGCTTTCGATGTTGCACTCTAACGCCACCATTCAAAAACGGAATATTGTTGTCAATCATATCTTTGTCGATTACAACCTTTCAAGCCTTTGTTGTTTAACCCGGCCTCCACCATCTACGGCTGTAATATATTTTCCAACCATATCTTTACCGTTCAAGGTAACATAATACATGAACAGAGCAGATGGGAGACAATTTCTCAACAAAGCAGTGAAAGTTTTTAAATTGATCACAAAGTAATCATCTAATCTAGGTTTGTCCTGAAATGTTTCAGTGACACTTCTCTTCACATCAGCCGTGGTGTAATGGTTAGCAAGCTTGTGTCGCTAGAATCTATTACAACTGAGTAATGAGTTCGATCCTCACAGGGTACTTCACATTTTTGGCTTTATGCCACATCTAAGCGGCGCTTACAAAAATCACCTTCTCTTTACATCCTTCAAAGATTGAATGATGCATTTCTCGCTTCAGGAAAAACCGAGAAATCTACTTTATTTATGGAGAGTTAATTTATGGAGAATGCTTCAAAACGTTTTTCGTTCTTAAAAGGTTTCTTCCGTCATTTCGGATCTTTTCATGATTCGCTAGTCATTATAAAGATGTCTTCGCTTCTAGAACACACATTTGGGAAAAAATTTTTTTCCATTGCACTCACGAGGAAAATCTTGTTTTCGGCATCGCCCGGTCAGAACGAGAAATCCGAGAGCCGAGTTCAAATTCTATTTGAATTCGTTGCATTCACTTACGCGCAATTACCCTTGAAAAAGGTATTCATCTGTCTCTTCTTTTTCCAACTATGGATTAAACACCTAGAGAAGTTGTGTTCTATAGCCTGGATTGGCAAGCAATCTACCACAGAAAGTAATGACAAACTACTTCGGAAAAATCTGCTTCCCAGCCATTCGAGACATGATCACAAAAGCGTATATCCCTTAACTGAGAGACTGACTGCTCGATAGGCTCTGGTAATGAACAGAGATTCCAGATGCTTTTTCTGTATATTAATTAGGTGAAGTCGGTAATCTAATTTTTATTGCAAGTTTCACGCTAGACAACACCAGGGGACCACGCGAGGTAGACGGTTATGTTAAGAAGTAGAAGAGGAAAGTAAAGGTTAACTCTAGACTTGAACAGGTTAAAATAGTAGTGATCTGGAAAATATTCTCTTGGGAGTTTGTCCAACAGAGTAGTGGTTCACGGGAAGAATCTGTTCAAGTAGAACTTACCACTGACGAAATACAAAAGGGCTGTAGTGGAGCTCTAACCGTGAATATTGAAACTGGCGGAATCAAGGGATGTAGTTCGTTCGAGCACTCATGGAAGCAGCGACAGAGCAGTGAGAGACTGTCCATGCGAGACCGAGTGGAGAATAATTCTTCTCCCACAAAGACTCGGAGACACTTGTAGCATGTCGTATACTGTTGGACTTATTGTACATAATAGCTTCGTGATGTATTTATGAGACCTAGTACTGTAGTGATGTAGGGATAGTACTGTTGGGATGTCCGTTGTAGTGCAGTGGATATCGACTTAGAACCAGAAATCGGGGACCCGAGTTCAAATTTCAGTTGAATTCCTTGCATTCACTTACTCACAAATACCATTGGGAAAGGTATTAATCCTTATCTTTCAATCAAGTTATGGGTTGAACAATAGGACAGATTGGTTTTGTAGCCTTTGTTGACAACCAGTTTACCGCAGAAAGCAATGGAAATCTATTGCGGGATAATTCTGCACAGTCAGTCATGTCTCTTTTGAGACATGATCGCTCAAAGTGTGTATCCCGTATGGCACTCAATTGACTGTAGTGAGCAAAAATTGTACAGTCAAAATTTAAATCTGACTCATTGTTAGAAATAAACGAATTTTCACGTAATCACAAACTTTGCTTAACAAATACAAATTTCTGAAATTTCAAACATTGATGTTTTTCGTCGAATGAAAAGGCCAGAATCACATCTGGGAGTAAATTCATAAACGATTTAAAAAATGAGACAAGACGATGACGAAGATGACGAACAATTATTATGTACCCTAGACAAACGTCAAGGGATCGTATTATTATTGCCTCTATCTTTCTCTCTCACCACCTTCTTCTTCATCGTTCACCTCTCACCTCCTGTTTCACTATCCACATTGAACGATAACGTCAAAGACATTTCTACAAACAAACGCTCATACATACATACATACATATGTACGCATAAATTCTTTCCAACAAGTTACTACTACGAACCTTTCTACAGCTCTCGATACCCTTAAATCATTACTTGTTTCTCATGGAATAATAACATCTACCAAGTTATGTTATTCTTTTCCATAAATAATTTTCCATTTTAATATGCAAAATGTATACTTTCATTCTTCCACACATTTCAACCAATCTACAAGCTTCTGATAATTCTGGGTAAAACTTGTAAGTTGTAGGGAGTTTGGTTATGAATGACACACGGCCGATTCAAAAATAAACTTAACCATCTCTCTATAGCTTCAGTACCAGGCGCGGGCTTCTGGGAAGGTTTCTTTTCGTTTCCGCAGTTTATACATGTATCGATTTCTCTCGAAGGTGGTTTCAACTGTTAAGTAATTAAATGAGGGAAGATTAATAGAAATGACATATGAAAAGAAAAGAAAGGAAGGAAGGAATAAAGACATTTATTTCAAGCTTGTGTAACGAATAAATTAGTTTTATTTACATCCAACATTAGGAGATTTCGCTAACATTCGTGTCACCCATCTCTTCCGAGTAAGACATGAATCTGTTCAGATAAAAATATAAGAAAAAATCTATATCGAAGTGAAAAGCAATTAGTGTGACGCGTTTCGTCTTTTTATGACTTCTTCGGACTCATGTGATATTTACATTGAGATGATTGCACATGCGTAGGAAGAAGAGGAGACATTGATATGTCAAATTTGCATTTTCGTTATCTAAACTTATTTATAAATGGAACTTTATCTGTGTGTGTGTGTGTCTGTGTGTGTGTGTCCGTTACCTATAGGCTCGGAAATGGCTGAACCGATTTTCTTGAAAATTTACACAGTTGTACTATAAGTGTCTGCGAGTATTCTTAGCTTCGTTTTGTGTCGAGGTACCCCCGTTAAATATCGAAAATCGATAATCGAAAAAATCGGGTCATAAAAGGAGTGATCCGATTTTAATCAAATTTGATACACTCATAGACAAAGACATAAGAAACGATATTCAGAAGTTTCAAGGTTGCAGTTCTTACAACATTACAGAAAATTGATAATACACACACACACACACACACACACACACACACATATATATATATATATATATATATATATATATATATATATAAAAGGCAAGATGTTTGTGTGTGTCTGTTTATCTGCCTGTATGTCTGTATTTTTCAGCCCTTTTATTTTAAATTTTTGCTTCGGATTTGGCTCTAAGTAGGTATAATTGTAGTTCTTAGTCTCACTCATGATTCAATTTACTCAGATAACTTATTTAGCCTTCAAAATTCAGTTTACGACGAAAAAACCTATTTGATATCGATACCAGGAAATCAAAATTTGACTTACATCAATTGATTTTGTTTATGAGTGTATCAAATTTGATTAAAATCGGACCATTCCTTCTATAACCCGATTTTTTCGATTATCAGTTTTCGATATTTATCGGGGCTACTTCGACACAACACTTAGCTAAGAACACTCGCAGACGCTTATAGTACAACTGTGCAAATTTTCAAGAAGATCGGTTCAGCCGTTTCGGAGTCTATAGGTAACGGACAGACACATACACACACAAAAAAAATAATTAAGTTTAGATAACACTCCAATATTACCTTTTCAATAATATCTGTGTATCATCATGACTGCACCTAGGAAAGACAATGGGTTGGTTCCCCATTGATCTCCCCAGGATTTGTATTTTAAAGTTCTCAGAGCCAAGTCTGTCCTAATGTCTGCTGTTAATTGAGATGGCTGAGATGAATTGTTTAGATGATTTTGCTTAGCAGCATCTCAATCTCTATGGAATAGTTAATGCCGAAATCTAAATATTTTGAACACAATTTTATAGCTTCAACTATATCTATTGTTCTTAATTTTACAATAAATATGTATGGCTGTTATTTTTATTTAAAGTTATTTACTTATACTTTCATAATGATCTGTTTTTGTTCGAGAGTTCACTATTTATCAATAACTGGAAACCAAACAGGTGCTACCATTGCTGTAACGTAACTTCTCTTTGACATTTCTATTTAATCGATCTTTTGAGACATGAGTGTCTGGGCCAAATATTTTCCAGCAGTAAGTTGCCATTATTTTCTGCAGTAGACTGATTGCCAAGCAAATCTATAGAACCCAATTTGTCCTGATATTTAACTCCTATCTGGTGGGAGAAGAGATTGACTATATTATAAATGTACTAATTAGTGGAGGATTCTTTCTTTCTTTCTTTCTTTCTTTTTTAATAATTCTTTATACTTTATTTAAAAACTTTATTTTTTTAATAAAATTTCTTTCTTTTGCATAGTTTCTCTTTCTTTCTTTCCTTAAAAAAGTTTTAAATCATTTCCTTTCTCTCTTTCTTCAAGAACTGTGTTTTTAATTTTTCTGTCTTTCTTTCTTTCTTTCTTTCTTTAAATCTTTCTGTTTTAATTTTTTTCTTTCTTTCTTTTTTTCTTTCCTTCTTTCTTTTTTCCTTAAAACTGATTTTATTAATTTCTTTCTCTCTTTCTTCAAGAATCGTGTTTTTCATTTTTCTTTGTTTCTTTCTTTGTTTTGTTTCTTTCTTTCTGTAAATCTTTGTTTTTTAATAATTTTTAGATGTTTATAGTTTTCTTTTTTCTTTATTTCTTTCTTTCTTTCTTTCTTTAAATCTTTTTTTTTAAATAATTTTTCGTTTTAATATTTTTCTTTCTTTCCATAAAACTGTTTTCAATCATTTCCTTTCTCTCTTTCTTCAAGAACCATGTTTTTAATTTTTCTTTATTTCTTTATTTCTTTCTTTCTTTAAAAAGTTTGCTTTTTAAGAGTTTTTCTCTCTTCTTTCTTTAAAACTATGTTTTTTTTAATAATTATTGTTTGTTCTTTCTTTCTTTAAAAACTGAGTTTTCTTTATTTTTGTCTTACTATCTTCTTTCTTTTAAAGGCATTATTTAACTTTTAGTATTTTCTTCTTTCTCTAACTCTACTTGCTCGTCTTTGTTTTTTTCTAAATTTAAAAAAACATCTTATGATTATTTATTTTATTATTTCTTTATCTTGTCGTACTTTCTTTAAATTTATTTATATTTTCACAGTTCCCTTTCTTTCTTGTTGTATTTTCTTCTTTCTCTTTTTAATTCTTCGTGCGTGTACAGAATTTTATCTCCTACTGCGTATCATTCTTAGATAATGTAAAGAAAAAACGCTAAATTAAAGAAGAAAAATAGTACGTAAATGAATAAGAAAAGGGAAGATAAAACAAATAAAGTGAGTAATTAAGGCGGAAGAAGTATAAGAAAAAAGAAGATGAGAAGAATTGCTTCTGGTTCTAACCAAATGAGAAAGACATCCACTCGGCGCAAGGGTTCCAACGTCTCAGGTAGTGCATAATCTATGACTGGCTATAAATGAATAGTGACATCCGACTAACAGCTTTTGCTGGCGTTTTCAGTGATAATGATGGTCAATGTTGCTTACCAGTGACTGGTCACTCGATATCCAGTTTTAGGCACTCGTTACTTTAATAGTCCATTGCGTTGCACTGAGATTGTCGTGGAATGGTAATCTCTTAAGCGCGAGACCATTAATGGTGGTAATATCCTGCTTGGAAAGACAGGATCTCGTCATCGGAGAAATAAGGTATCTTTGTATTTTTTCTTCTTCCTTTTAATGAGAACCCAGATAACTGAGGTTTATTCCCGAGAAGAAAAATTATTTGAGCGAAGTGAAGAAAGGAGAATAAAAAAAAGAAAGAAAATCCAAGAAGAAAAAATGAAAGGGGGGAAAGAAGTAAAAAAAAAATAATAAGGAAACAGAAGAGTCAGAGAATCTAAAGAATTAACTGAACACGATGGGCGAAAAAAAGAAAAAGGAGAAGCAAGACAAAAAAAGAATTCAACAATTCATACCTAATGTCATATCTTTGAGAAAGTGACCTGTATGGGTTATATGTAGAAAGATGTAATTAAAAACAGATTTATATAAATTGTAAGTCGTAACGGTAAGAAGCACATTGGCGATGTTTTAACTCTTTGTTGCATATTGGTTGCAATTGTAATCTTTTTCTAAAGGTTGTTGCATATTGGTTACAATTGTAACCTTTCTCTAACCTTTGCTGCATATTGGTTACAATTGTAACCTTTCTCTAACCTTTGTTGCATATTGGTTACAATTGTAACCTTTCTCTAACCTTTGCTGCATATTGGTTACAATTGTAACCTTTCTCTAACCTTTGTTGCATATTGGTTACAATTGTAACCTTTCTCTAACCATTGTTGCATATTGGTTACAATTGTAACCTTTCTCTAACCTTTGTTGCATATTGGTTACAATTGTAACCTTTCTCTAACCTTTGCTGCATATTGGTTACAATTGTAACCTTTCTCTAACCATTGTTGCATATTGGTTACAATTGTAACCTTTCTCTAACCTTTGCTGCATATTGGTGACAATTGTAACCTTTCTCTAACCATTGTTGCATATTGGTTACAATTGTAACCTTTCTCTAACCTTTGCTGCATATTGGTTACAATTGTAACATTTCTCTAACCTTTGTTGCATATTGGTTACAATTGTAACCTTTCTCTAACCTTTGCTGCATATTGGTTACAATTGTAACCTTTCTCTAACCTTTGTTGCATATTGGTTACAATTGTAACCTATCTCTAACCATTGTTGCATATTGGTTACAATTATAACCTTTCTCTAACCTTTGCTGCATATTGGTTACAATTGTAACATTTCTCTAACCTTTGTTGCATATTGGTTACAATTGTAACCTTTCTCTAACCTTTGCTGCATATTGGTTACAATTGTAACCTTTCTCTAACCATTGTTGCATATTGGTTACAATTGTAACCTTTCTCTAACCATTGTTGCATATTGGTTACAATTGTAACCTTTCTCTAACCTTTGCTGCATATTGGTTACAATTGTAACATTTCTCTAACCATTGTTGCATATTGGTTACAATTGTAACCTTTCTCTAACCTTTGCTGCATATTGGTTACAATTGTAACCTTTCACTAAACTTTGTTGCATATTGGTTACAATTGTAACCTTTCTCTAACCTTTGTTGCATATTGGTTACAATTGTAACCTTTCTCTAACCATTGTTGCATATTGGTTGCAATTGTTACCTTTCTCTAACCTTTGTTGCATATTGGTTACAATTGTAACCTTTCTCTAACCTTTGCTGCATATTGGTTACAATTGTAACCTTTCTCTAACCATTGTTGCATATTGGTTACAATTGTAACCTTTCTCTAACCATTGTTGCATATTGGTTACAATTGTAACCTTTCTCTAACCTTTGTTGCATATTGGTTACAATTGTTACCTTTCTCTAACCATTGTTGCATATTGGTTGCAATTGTTACCTTTCTCTAACCATTGTTGCATATTGGTTACAATTGTAACCTTTCTCTAACCATTGTTGCATATTGGCTACAATTGTAACCTTTCTCTAACCTTTGTTGCATATTGGTTACAATTGTAAGCTTTCTCTAACCTTTGTTGCATATTGGTTACAATTGTAACCTTTCTCTAACCATTGTTGCATATTGGCTACAATTGTAACCTTTCTCTAACCTTTGCTGCATATTGGTTACAATTGTAAGCTTTCTCTAACCATTGTTGCATATTGGTTACAATTGTAACCTTTCTCTAACCATTGTTGCATATTGGTTACAATTGTAACCTTTCTCTAACCTTTGCTGCATATTGGTTACAATTGTAACATTTCTCTAACCATTGTTGCATATTGGTTACAATTGTAACCTTTCTCTAACCATTGTTGCATATTGGTTACAATTGTAACCTTTCTCTAACCTTTGCTGCATATTGGTTACAATTGTAACATTTCTCTAACCATTGTTGCATATTGGTTACAATTGTAACCTTTCTCTAACCTTTGCTGCATATTGGTTACAATTGTAACCTTTCACTAAACTTTGTTGCATATTGGTTACAATTGTAACCTTTCTCTAACCTTTGTTGCATATTGGTTACAATTGTAACCTTTCTCTAACCATTGTTGCATATTGGTTGCAATTGTTAACTTTCTCTAACCTTTGTTGCATATTGGTTACAATTGTGACCTTTCTCTAACCTTTGCTGCATATTGGTTACAATTGTAACCTTTCTCTAACCATTGTTGCATATTGGTTACAATTGTAACCTTTCTCTAACCTTTGCTGCATATTGGTTACAATTGTAACCTTTCTCTAACCATTGTTGCATATTGGTTACAATTGTAACCTTTCTCTAACCATTGTTGCATATTGGTTACAATTGTAACCTTTCTCTAACCTTTGCTGCATAATGGTTACAATTGTAACCTTTCTCTAACCATTGTTGCATATTGGTTACAATTGTAACCTTTCTCTAACCATTGTTCCATATTGGTTACAATTGTAACCTTTCTCTAACCATTGTTGCATATTGGTTACAATTGTAACCTTTCTCTAACCTTTGCTGCATATTGGTTACAATTGTAACCTTTCTCTAACCTTTGCTGCATATTGGTTACAATTGTAACCTTTCTCTAACCTTTGTTGCATATTGGTTACAATTGTAACCTTTCTCTAACCTTTGCTGCATATTGGTTACAATTGTAACCTTTCTCTAACCTTTGCTGCATATTGGTTACAATTGTAACCTTTCTCTAACCTTTGCTGCATATTGGTTACAATTGTAGCCTTTCTCTAACCATTGTTGCATATTGGTTACAATTGTAACCTTTCTCTAACCTTTGTAGCATATTGGTTACAATTGTAACCAATAAGTAACTAATCAGTAAAATTTTAGCGTGTTATATATATGCAGTATATGCATATGGCAGTAACCAAGGGAACTCAATTCATTTCTAAAGAGTAACGAGTAAATCGCAGAAGTGGCATCTGTCTTTAAAATTTTCCTTTGGAAAGAGCTCAATCGTAATGAGAGCATTATATATATATATATATATATATATATATATATATATATATAGATAGATAGATAGATAGATAGATAGATAGATAGATAGATATGTGGTGGAACCGAGACTCACCTCAACATGGACTCGCCCACTGCTTTATTAATAGGTGCTTGATATCAGTAGTGGGGAAAACAGACAGTAGCACTGTGTGCATGACCGTAGTCGACTACCAAGGACTATACTTGATTCGTAAGTTCTGCTTTCTGTACCTTCTTCCTTGTAACCCTTTTCTGTAAATACATCTTTCTTTAACCTTCACCTCGTGTTCCGTCTTATATTTCCGTGGACACATTTTTGACTCCACATCAATATATATATATATATATATATATATATATATATATATATATTTAAGAATATATGGTTAATATTATTTTAGTTTTTACAATTGTTAATTAATACTGAAGTTAAATGAAAATGTCTTCCTCCTTTTAAGTCTAGCATAAATAGAAAGAAGAAAAAGGAGATTGAAAGGGCGATAAGCATTAAGCTGAGGAAGAACAAAAGGAAAAGCGAATAAGATACATGATGATGATGATGATGGTTGTCATGATTGATGATAGTGATTAGAAAGGAAGAATAGCAGAATTGATGTTGAATAAATAAGTATATAAATCTGATAGTAGCAGACAACAGAATGAAAGAAATATGCATTTACAAAAAGAAAGAGGAACCAAAAATGGAAATTCATTTAAGGAAAGAATCAAGGAAACTAGAAATGTCTAAAAAAAGGAAAAGTTAGAAACATAGGTCGACCGCAAAATGCTAAAATACATTCAAATAAAGATTAAGGCGCTCTAAATCCAAAGAAGGGTCAGCAATGTTATAGGTCTTGACCTGATATCTCGGGTTCTGTCACTTACTCACCGCTGTAAAGTTGCTTTTCAGTGAAATTTACATAAATATATTCATGGCAATTGTTGTAATGAAGTCTTTCTTTTTTTATAATCATTTCACTCCAACAAGGTATTTTGAGAAGGCATTTTGACCGGCACGCTAGCCTGTTTACCAATGACTCTATTTTTAACATGAGAGACGAGGCTTTCAAATTCAACAAAAAACCTGCTCTTATCTTCCTCTGATCCACCCAACCGAATTTGAACACTAGGACCGCAAAAACACGATCAAAACCCAATCACTTCCATTTCCTCGGAAAAATAAAAAAATAAACATAAAACAAAAACTGAGAGTCGATTGGACCGACTTCAAAGGGACAATGTTGTCTCAGTCGGCTTTCTATTTCATTCCTCCAACAACTACCTCCCACACCTTACCTCTGCAATCTACCCGACGTAAGTTGCTGGAATTTTTCAATGGGCAATGTTCTTATCTTATCCTGCGTAAATGTATATGTCTGCAACTATTTGTACTCGTTTTTATGGGTATATCTGTTACGTTTTTGTTTGATGTGTGTGTGTGGTTCGTATGTGGTATAATTTTCAATAATATGTAATTTTCCTTAATTTTTCATTAATGGCCTTCGTCCGGCCCGCGACCCGTCATTATAACACGATCCGACCAACAGGGTCGAATGAGTTTCCCACCCCTGGTTTAAGGAATACTGCGATATGTTTGGGTCAGTAGCTAAAGTTAAAGAAAGACAGACTGAAGACCAGCCTTGCCCTATCTTCCTTGGAGCTTTGTGCTACACATTTCTATGAATCAAAATAAATATTGCTCGCTTACTCTGTAATAAATATTGCCCCTATTCATAAATTTAAACATACTACTAAATTGGATGTTGGGTCTCATCGTTTTACTGTTGAAATAACTAGAATTAGCCATAAGTTATATTGTAATAGTCTCTTCTGTCGCATTTTTCTACTGGAATACTGTTATTGTATTGCCTCTACTTCTCAATGAAGACTTCTCATTCCCTTCCACTTCCAGTAACCGCTTGCAACTTAGTAGCAATGTCGCCTTCTTGGGAGGAAATTGATGAAAGGAAAAGAAATAGAAAAACTAAAAATATGGAAATACACACATAGATATTTACATATGTGAATACATCCACTACCGGCCACAATTATTAGGCCACCCCAATTTTTGTTTTTGTTTTTAAAGAAATGACTTATTTCATACTATTTTTAGCATTTATTGCCTAGTGGATAATTCTAAATGAAAATAGAAGGGTTCTTTTGTTATTATTACTTTGCAAAATTTTACAAGGCAAATAGCGACAATTTACCCATCGCACCCTTTTGATATATATATATTTATATATATATATATATATATATACTACCGGCCATAATTATTAGGCCACCCCAGTTTTTGTTTTTAAAGAAATCGTGTATTTCATACTATTTTTAGTATTTATTGCCAAATGAATAATTCTAAAGGAAAATAAAATAAAATGGTTCTTTTTATAATAATTTAATAAATTTGCCAAATTTTACAAGGTATATGATACAAATCCAATATCATCCATCAACCAACATTTTGGAAAAGCCCAAAGTAAAATTCAAACGACCAACATTTGAGAAAAACCCAAAGTAAAATTGCACACCCGCAAAAGAGGATTTAAACGGCTAAAAACTTTTTTTTTTTCACAAGTCAGTGTGAAAAGCGAAACTCTTGATCCTGAATGGATGGAAAATTGAAAAATTCAAATAACGTCAGCGAAACGGTTTTTTCACAGCCAAAGAAAAAAAACGGCCTGGAATCCTACCACGTGACCAGATTTCAATATTTAACGATGATCACAACAGTCAATCATCGATTCATCAGTCAAGCAAGCAGTCAGTCGATCTGTCAGTCAGCGAGTCAGGAGAGACAGTCACGCCAATCAGGCCGAAAGGTGGTGTCAGTTAGGCACAGTCAGCTAGGCGCTGACATCAAAGAGACCAGTGCCGACAAACAGGGCCGTCGCCGACTCAACCAATACGAACGAGAAGAAGAAAGAAAGCAACAGCAACAAGATACTTTCAAGGGTCGTAAAACTTTTCTCATCTCTCATCAGCCAGAAAGGTGAAGGAACACAGACCTTCTAAGTGAAGTAGACTGGTTATTTTACACACGCATTCTACCAATTACTCCTATCTCCATTTGACTCTCTCTCTCTCTCTCGGTAAATTCTCATTCACACTTCTTTTCACCGTAATTTGAAACACTTTCCTTTTCCACCTACTTAGCAGTGAACATATAAAAAAGAAAGAAACATTGTGCCACTTCTTCTTCTTCTTCTATGTGCCCTGTCCCTTCAGGACGTAGGCGATCATGGATCTCCACGTCTCTCTATCCCTTGTGGCTCTTAGTATGTTTGTTCCTGTTGCTCCTGGCAACCCCCGTTCCGTCATCCACCTGATCAGACTCTGCAGATATGTTATCCGCTGCCTTCCTCTGTCTCTCCTTCCTTCTATCTGTCCAGTCAGTATCAGGTCCTCCAGGCTCTCCTTCCTCATTGCGTGTCCCAGGAACTTCAGTTGTCTCTTCCTGATGCTCAGCATCAATTTCCTTTTTGTTGCCATTCTTTCTAACACTTCGTCGTTGCTTGTATGCTCAGTCCACGATATACGTAGCATCCTTCTGTAGAACCACATTTCGACCGCTTCCAGTTTTGTCCTCATTTTCGATGATATTGTCCAGCATTCACAGCCGTACTGAAGAACTGACATCACGTAGCAGTCTAGCACTCTTTTCTTCGTTTCTATTGAGATCTTCCTGTGTGTTAGTATTTTGCTCATCTTCTGGAACGCGTCCTTTGCCATGCCAATTCGCCTTCGGATCTCCGTGTCGCACTTTCCATCTCCTGTTAGAACACTTCCTAGGTACTTTATATTCAACCAACATTCGCTCAAATTTAAAAGACACTTTTCTATCAAACAAAAGATACAAAAAATTGTACAAATTGTTTATGCTGTATATATGTTGTCAAATACAATATTTTCATTATTCTTATGGAACATTTGGTGCTTACGTATTATCGGGAGGACCTTTAAAAAAACGACTCAAAAATTAAAGTAAATTATTTATTGAAACGGTTAAAACAATAAAATAACATTACATTTGTAATTCCGGAGGCCAGAACGTCGCAATTGCTTCCAAAAGTGACTCAAAGACATCAGTACAGGCAACATGCTTCCGCCACATGAATTCGGCCAAATACGACTCCAAATGGTGACGTGCAGTGCCACAGTGCTTCTTGTTTCGCCACTTTGTCGATCCCCATAGGCGTTCCACTGTCTGCGTATGAGCCCCGGTGTTCGAATCCACAAAGTTGTACTTGTGGTTGACGTTGAGGTGATGAAAGCCTGATTTTTCCAGAAAAAGTAAAAATCAAAGGTCCTCCCGATAATACGTAAGGACCGAACATTTCTTATTGCTTTGTCTTTTCTTGAAATTTGTGTTGTTTTGTAGACCGGATATCCCGCATTAAAATCTCCCTTTTTAATCCGGGTGTTCTGAAACCACACAAAGACAAGGAAGCAAAGATGAACTCGTCCGAATCAGCCTAATTGTTTTTCATTCTTTCATTGATGAACTACAATATAAGTAATTATTAAATATTTATAAATTCATTTGATGCACATGTTATTGTGCATCTTTAACAAATAGACCATTAAATAAATACTAAAAAATAGTATGAAATACATGGGGTGAGCTAATATTTATGACCGGTAGTGTATACGTATGGTAGACATTGAAAAACAGTAGCTACTCTAGCAACTACTCAACGTTCATTCAGCAATGAATTAGAACACTCTCAGCTATTGGGCGTGTATAATGATAATATACACGCTAAAAAGTCTGTTTTCTTTTACCGAGCGCCCATAGCTCCAAGGTAGCATCGTCTAATGACGCCAATTCGGTTGGGCTTCAATCCTGGGTTAAAAGCAATCGGAGACTAAATATACTGATGAGCTGTGATACAACGAAACAGATCTGTCTGTGGTTGACTATATATATATATATATATATATATATATATATATATATATATATATATATAATAAGAGAGCTAAATATTTAAAAGAAAGAGTTAATGAAGGAAAGACACATAGGAAAAAGATTAGAAAGAAAGAAAGAAAGAAAGAAAGAAAGAAAATTGAATGGACAATGAAACTTATGAGAGAAAGGAGAAAAAGACATTACGGGAAGATTAAAATAAAGGTCGAAGGTAAGAAAGAAAGAAAGAAAGAAAGAAAGAAAGAAAGAAAGAAAGAAAATGAGATGGACAAAGAAAATTACGTGAATGAAGTAAAAAGGAAAAATGAAATGACTGAAAAATAAAATTAAATGTCGTAGGGTAGCAAAGAAAGAAACAAACAAATAAAGAAAAATAAACAGGTTAAATAACGTAAGAAAAGAAAACTAAATTAAATAAATGTGTAATTCAAAAAGACGAATTAATAATTAGCCAAAAAGGACGAGAGAAGTATGATTCGAAACCAAAATTTAAGCAAAGAAAGACGGAACTAAAATAGTACGAAAGATAAAAAAAAACGTTAAAGGAGAAAATGAAAAATAAGAACATTCAGAGAAAGAACCAAGAACTGAATTAATGACATAGAAATGTTTAAAGAATAAAGAATACTTTTAAACAGAGAAGGAATTAATTAAAAAGAAAGAATTTAAAAAAATAATATGTAAAACCTAAAATATGTTTAAAAAATGAAGAAAGACAGAAAAACTGAAAGAAAGTAAAAAGAAACAAATATGATTTTTAACAAAAAGGAAAAATGAAAGAACCAAAAAAAAAAAAGAAAAGGAAAAAATGAAAGAAGTAAAAAAAAAAAATTAAAAATTTTTGAAATGATGCAATTAAGAAAGTAACAAATTTAATAAAGAAAGAAAGAATACAGGTAACTGTAAAAGAAACGAAAATAGAATGAAGTAAATCAAATAATTTAAGAAAAAAATATCGTAATAATGCATTACTAAAATAAAGAGTAATACATTTACAAGAGGGAGGGAGAAAGAAAGAAAAAAGAAAGAAAGAATAGGAAATAACAGAAGATAAAAATATATTTTAAGTAAGATAAGTCGGATAAAGGAACAATACATTTATATATAAAAAAAAAGATATATGTTGGGTAGGAAAAAAAGAATAAAAGAAAAGAAAAAAGGAAGAATTAATGAAAACTCGACAACCGAACTGCCATTTCCAGGGATCTTTTATCCAGGAAATTGAAGATCCATGACCTTTTAAGTGGGCGTCACTACTTCCGCTGAACTTTTCATTCCCACCCTTTTATCTGCCTGCCGAGATGACAGGGTAGGCTTTTTGTAGGTTTTCGTTTAGAAATCATAGCTGCTATCTTCTGCCACAGATCCTGGCATTGGCTAAAATTATAGGGAAAAAAGCGTTGCCAATAGAGATGAACAAAATAGATTCATTTTTCTGTTACTCGGCATTACCAAGTTTAATGATCTGGCATTTCATAGGATAATTTGTCTACGAGAGTCAAGTGGGAAAAGGCTGACGGCAGAGTGTCTGGGGTTAGAAAAAGAAGAAAATAATTAATAATAATAATAATAATAATAATAATAATAATAATAATAATAATAATTTCAATAATCCAAGAATAGTAGCAATAACAGTAGGTGCACTTGGACAGATAAAATTGAAAGAATCCCTGGAAACCCAGCTTAAGAGATAAACAAAAACTGTCTTGTTGAGTACAACCCACACACTAACGGAAATTTTGTCTATGTAACGCTAGGGATGATATGGGTGATAGGAAAAATATGAAATGGAGCCATAACAACACATCACGGTCTACTTTAGCTTTTTCCGCAGACTTGGTAATTAGTGAGTACAGCAGAAATCGAATTATGATGAAAAGAGTACAATTATAATAATAATAGTAGTATAAGTATAGTAGTATAGCCCGGCGTTGCTCGGGTGTAATGAAAGCTTTAAAACTAATCCATGGTCCTGGAGTTCAGACTCTTTGGACGTTGGCACGAAAGACTAAAAATCAATAGTTATTTCCAGTTAAAGCGAAACCGTAGACTGAAAGAAAAATCAATAGATGTAAGTCTAATTTTGATTTCCTGGTATCGATATCAAATTTTCTGCACTATTGT
Organism: Ascarosepion bandense; assembly: GCA_037127315.1. Taxonomy (NCBI): domain Eukaryota; kingdom Metazoa; phylum Mollusca; class Cephalopoda; order Sepiida; family Sepiidae; genus Ascarosepion; species Ascarosepion bandense. The sequence continues at coordinate 2,673,835 of JBBBDQ010000731.1, forward strand.
AAGAACTACAACCTTGAAACTTCTGAATATCGTTTCTTATGTCTTTGTCTATGAGTGTATGAAATTTGATTAAAATCTGATTACTCCTTCTATAACTAGATTTTTCCGATTATCGATTTTCGATATTTATCGGGGGTACCTCGACACAAAACTTAGCTAAGAACTTGCAGACGCTTATTGTACAACTGTGTAAATTTTCAAAAAATCGGTTCAGCCATTTCGGAGTCTATAGGTAACGAACACACACACACACACACACACACACACACACAGACAAAGTTCCATTTATATATATATATATATATATAAAGAGCGGGAAATTGAAATAGAAAAAATGTGGAAATTGGAAAAAAGAATAGTACCAGTGATAGTAGGTGTGCTTGGAATGTTCAAAAAGGGGACAAAACAACGCATTGAAAGAATCCTGGAAATCCCAGCTTAAGAAATATACAAAAAAATACCTTGAAAAGTACAGCCTACACACTAAGAAGAACATTTTTCATTGTAACGCTAGGGATGTTATGAGAGACAGAAAAAATGAAATGTATCCATAACAACACACCACGACCTGCCTTAGCTCTTTCTTTCAGACTTTGTAGTAGTGCGACCACAGTAGAAATAAAATTATGATGAAAATGACATAATAATACCTCCTCAGGGGTGCCCCGTACCTACAGCTACTACTGGGCTTCAACCTCAACCCAGACCTGAATCGGAACTCGTACCTATGATTCACTAAAGATGACGGAAAAACGACCGGTTTCTTGAACCGCACCAGTAAGTTCGTGCTATCCTATACATTTACAAAAGCCAGACTTGGCCTCAAATTAAATACTGCTGTCATATTTAGGCAGGAGCTGCTCAGTTTTCATTTTGCAGACTCGATAGTTCAAAAGCGTCTCCGCATCCATGTGGATGACAATATATTTTCCACGCTCCACTCCCTATCTCGCAGAAGAAATGTCGTAAATCCTTTCACTTATCTATCGCTACATCCATGGAACCAGCTTCGGCGAACTATATACCTTTTTTCACCAGATCTAATCGTCACGTCTTCGACACGCCGTGTTCCGCGCATTGTGCGAATCACCCTCAACCTCTCAGTCTTCTGTTAGTGAGATGTAAGTCCCACTCGAGTAGCTTCTTTCGCTCGAATCACCGCTTAACGGAACCGATGTTTCCCGATCGCTATAAACTTAACCACTTTACGTCTTTGGTTAATAGAATTAGCATCCCTACCTATCCGTATAAACTGTGCTTATCATTCTGTAACTCTTTACTGGCTCCAGGCGTTGTATATGGTGTCCAAGACACATGCACCCTGGGTTGAGCCAGCTTTCTCCCAAAGCGGAGAAAGTTTCATTGGAATTTGTTTAAGGGAAGGGTCCCAAGTCCTACCCTGTTATTTAACCCATAACTGGAGAGAAGAGACGGATCAATACCTTTCCCAAGGTATTTTTTTTTTACATTTTCATTTTAGTTTTATATTATTATGGCTACATTGTTCATTTACTAACTCATGTTAAAAGTTATTGCTATCCAACTAACAAATGCGATATAATGACCAACAAAACAGTGAACTGAATACGCATCAGACTTTGTTCCATTCATATATCCACAAATCAATTGTTGAAGGTGAGGGTTGTCGAGCCGGAAGTCTGCTTTGTTTTCCGTTAGTTATGACTGGCCGGATGTTTTAAACTGAAAGTGAAGTTTATTAAGTTCAAATTGTTTACAAAATATCAATATTAACTTTAAATATTTTTTCTGGATTTTTAAAAATATATACCCTCGAAACCAGTGGCCGTAACTAATATAGCACAAATATGGTACCGGTTAATGGCACACTGGGAAGGCTTGTTACGTCAATGACGACTGCCCTTAGAACGAACAAGATATCATATCATATCCTCAGGTTTATTACAGATAGTCTCAAAATATCCCTGAAATAGTCCAGGTCTAAAACAAAAAATTCCGGGGTTCACAGTCCCACCCCCACTCATACTCAGCTAGATTGGCTTGCTTTGTTTGCCGGTCCCTGGCACACTGAAAAACAAAAACTATTGGTCCGCCACGTGAGATTGTTTGAGAAGCACTGATCTAGGCTACATGTCTTTATAATAAACAATTTTTACATCCACAAAAATTCCATTCAGTAACATTTACCTTGAGTGGCTCTTGTGATTTTCATTACGTGAACATCAGTGTAAAAAGGGCTACTGGGTTTATAAATAGGAGTTTATTAATATGTTTAAAATAGACAAATTTCTATACAATTTATCCCTCACTCGGAATGGAAGAACATGAGCGACAGGTATCACCGGTGTCTGCTTTCAACACCGTGTCATCCGCGTATCACATATTGTTGATATTGTGGCTACCAATATGACAAGTGAAAATTGGAAAAACTAAGATAAAACAAGTAAAAAATTCAAGTACCTGGGAAGTGTTTTGACAGAGGATGGAAAATGCGACACGGAGATCCAAAGACAAATTGCCATTGCCAAAGGCGCATTTCAGAAGCTAGACAGATTAATGCAAGACAGGAAAATGCAGGACCTTCTACAGAAGTTAGCAAAAGAAAGTGAAAAGAAAGGATTGAGCATAATTCTCAAGAAACTTGAATGCATGGTCATCAGAAAAAAGAGTAGACCAATATGCCATGTGTAAATTGGAAAAACTAAAATAAAACAACTAAAAAAAATCAAATACGTGGAAATGTTTTGATAGTGCATGGAAAATGCGACACGGAGATCCAAAGACGCATTGGCATAACCAAAGTCGCATTTCAGAAGCTAGCCAGAGTACTGAAAAACAGGAAAATCTCATTAAAAACAAAGAAAAGATTAATATAATATTAATATATAATTCTGTGCTCGTCGCTTAGGAAGACTCCGTTGCTTGGCCAACGCGTTTCACATATGCCTAGAATGTTAATATACAATTTATACATCTCCTGTTTCACATTTTCTACCTGTCCACAGTTGTTCAAGGTTCTAACATTCCAGGTTTTAACAGTCGCAGAATAACGGCCGGGGACAACTGTCGCTCCTGTCTTTCCATTCCGGGCGAGGGATAAATTCTGAAGAAATATGAACTGAAAATAAATATCAGGAAGAGACAAATGAGGTTCCTGGGACACGTAATAAGGAAGGAAGGCCTGGAGAACTTGATACTCACAGGTCGGACAAATGAAAGAAGAGACAGGGGGAAACAGCACGAGACGTACTTGCCAGGTCAGAGCATATTGGTTCACGGGGCGGAGCTTGGATGAAATACCAAAAGAAACATTACTGAGAGCGACAAGAGACAGAGCTAAGTGGAAGTCCCAGATCGCCTCCGTCTTGAAGAGACAAGGCATATGAAGAAGAAGAATTTTTTTTACGAGATGGCTACTATGATGGGTATATCAAGGTTGGTTTTTGTTTTTTGTTTTTTTGTTTTTTTTGTTTCTACTCCCCAGCATCACATTGAATAAAAGAAGAAGAAGAAGAAATTAATGGAACTCCTATGAGATGGAAACTAGTACAATGTCGGATCTCAAGACAAACAACTTTACCTGTTGTTATTGGGGCTTTGGGAATGATATCAAAAGGATCAAAGAAGTATGTAGATTAAACTCATGGTTATCCTAAAAAATATGAATTGCCAATCATCATACTCATGGGAATCTTTCGCTTTTTGCATAAAATTCTTTTCATGCGTCGACCACAATTACGCCCTTCATCCTATGAATATATGCACCGAATCTGTTTGTATTTACTGATACAAAAAACTGTTTACTGTTGATGTTTTTTGCTGAGAGTTAGGGGAAGCCTTACAAAAAAAATAATAACACTGGGGAAAAATGTTTCATTTTTTGTCTATTGAATTAGATTTGACAGTTAGTTCCATGTAATTTGAGCACGCTGAACACGAATTTTTAATCGGTTTTCCTGTGTCAGGCCCGGATTTTGCTATCGTCGTATTAATAAAAAATTTTTTTTAATACTCACTAAGTCTTTTTACAGTTACACATACAACTAGGATTTATCTAAGTATTTGTGCCTATTGTAATGGTACTATTGTAACATGTATGATTTTATATGCAACACTCTAAAATATTTTTTTCTTTTTTTTACTCATATTTACATCAATAATCAGTCAGTTATGTGCCATATGTGAAACACGCTTAGGCGATCATGTCTCGAAAGAGACATGACTGATTCGGCGGAAGATTATCCCGCAGTAGGTAGCCATTGCATTCTGCGGTAGATTGGTTGCCAGCCAAGACTATAGAACCCAATCTGTCCTGTTATTTAACCCATAACTGGAAGGAAGAGACAGATTAATACCATTCCCAAGGGCATTTGAGCGTAAGTGAATGCAATGAATTCAACTGGAATTTGAACTCGGCTCCTCGATTTCTCGCTCCGAGCCGATATCCCCTGCACCACAACGCACATATTGATAAATTAAGCTAAAAATATAGAATACCAGAAGTATTTGGACGGACAACTAAAATATGAAAAGGAGACCTTTCTAAAGTTAATTAGCTAGATAAGTCAGTCAGTTATTTATGTTTGAGCATTAACATAATTTTGAATTGACATCTGATTTAGTGAGTATTTTTTCGTTGTGATTTAATAGTTGATTTAATAAAGCATAATTTATATTGTACCTGTTCATCCGTGTTTCTAGTTTAATTTCATATTTTCTAAGTATCTATTTCGTAATAAGTTCCTATTTAAACCAATTTTTTGGTTTATAATTAAGGCTTTAAAGAACAATCAAGCAATATGTCATGAAGCTCTTGAAAGTTCAAATAAAAAAAAAACAGCACTGATTCCTATTATTTTATATATTAAAATTTTCACTTCCACATCAACTGACTTCGTAATTTTTACTGGCAGCAAACCGCTTGTATATGGACAGGTAACGAATTCAGCGGTTATACAAAGATACAAAAGGGGCGTAAGACAAGGATGTTTCATTTCACCAGATCTATTCTACTTGTTCAGCGGGAATATTTTGAGGACCCTAGAAGTTATGCCTGGATTTGTCATCGGAGGCCACAATTTAAACAACCTAAGGTACGCAGATGATACAGTGTTGATAGCAGACACAGAAAGAAAACTACAAGACCTCCTACAGAAGGTAGCTGAAGAGAGTGACAAGAAAGGGCTATAAATAAACTACAGGAAATACATATTCATTTCTTTTTCGTTTCCATCATTCCCATAACCTCATCATTAAGGACTACAAATAAACTGTATGGTCATCAGTAAAAAGTGAAGCCCTATATGTCAAATTCAGGTCGGGGATACCAGAATCAAGCAAGTACAAAATTTTAAATACCTGGGAAGCGTTAAAACAGAAAAAAGAAAGTGCGACACAGAGATCCGAAGGCGAATTGGCATGGGGAAGGAAGCATTCCAGAAGTTGAGTAAAGTATTAAGAAACAGGACAATTTCGCTAGAAACAAGGAAGAGAGTACTAGATTGATATATGGCAGTAAATGCTGGACAATATCATCAAAGATGTAGGAAAAAATTGAAGCAACTGAAATGTGGTTCTACAGAAGAAGGCTGCGAATATCATGGATCAAGCATGTGAGCAATGATGAGGTTTGGGGAATGATGGAAACGAAAAAGAAATTAATCCTGAACATCAAGAAGAGACAGCTGAAGTTCCTGGAACATGCAATGAGGAAGGAGGGCTTGGAGAACCTGATACTAACAGGCCAGATACAGGGAAAAAGAAACAGAGGAAAGCAGCGGATAACATATTTGAAAGACCTAATCAGGTGGATGATAGAACGAGGGTTGCATGGTGACACAGAAGAAGGCGTGCTAAGAGCCACCAGAGATAGGGAAACGTGGAAAGCCATGATCGCCTACGTCCTGAAGAGACAGGCCACATAGAAGAAAAAGAAGTAAAAGTTTCATATGTGTTTGTTTTATTTTAAGTGTAATTTTATTGTAGTTTGATGTTTGTGTTTATGGAATTAGAAAAACATTTCTCGAAAATATTGAAAATGGCAAATAGGCTGTTGAAAAGAAGTAGGACTTGATAGAGCCAAACCACGTTGAAATTCCTATTCAGCGCACTCAAATTACATAGGATCAAGCGGTAGATATCATTTAATAAAATACGTCTTCCCCAGTGCAATAGTAATCATGAGAAGAACAATGTTTAAAATCTATGTTTTGTATCTTCGTAACCTGTAATCGCATGGGTCTACAAAATACTGATTTTAGAGAAAATAACGCTAAAGGTCATAATACGATAATTCTTTACGCTCTGCAAAAAAAAAAAAAAAATCAACAAAAGGTAAAAAGTAAAACAATTGATTTAATTGTGTTTGTCATTGCCTCATTGAAATATCTCGTCATCCACTTCGGGGCAATTATTGTTTTAATGGGTTCATGACATCCAGGAAGCCGATTAAAACCCTCAGCAAACTACGCAGCACAAAAAAAAAAAAAAGAATCACCTACATGTCGTTTTAAACTAATGATCAGTTACCTGATATTTGCGTTTGGAATGTGCATTGTGGTGCAATGAATATCGGCTTGGAACGAGAAATGAGAGAGCCGAGTTCGAATTCCAGTTGAAATTGTTGCATTCACTTACGCGCAAGTACCATTAGGAAAGATATTAATCCCTCTCTTCCTTCCAGTTATGTGTTAAATAACAAGACAGAATGGGTTCTATAGTCTAGGTTGGCAACCAGTCTACCGCAGAAAGTAATGGCAACCTACTGCTGGATAATTTTCTATCCAGTCAGTCATGTCTCTTTCGAGACATGATCGCCCAAGCGTGTATCACGTATGGCACTTAACTCACTGACTGACATTTTCTGGACCGTTGTCCTCATCTTTGTTGTTATATTCACAACCTTCCAGTCGTTGTTAACTCGGACCTCCTTCAGCTGATTATAATTTTGAACTGAACCTTTTATTTCTGACACTATGTAGATTGCTCTTGTTCCACCAGCCATGTCGCTTCTAGATGTCTCAGTTATATCTATATAACTCAACTCTCTAAGCTTTTTGTTGTCCTCTGCTGTAGCTGGATATTGAACTCACAACACATTAAATCATGTCACTGGATCCAACTTACGCGTTTAGTTAGCGGGATGTCTTTGAGGACATCAGTGCATGAATTTTTGGAAGTATAAACCAAATGTAGTAGCAACTATTCTTTTTTAACAGAACTCATATTACAATCTTGAATATAGCAACAAAGTTGATGACAACAGTCCAAAGTATGTAAATAATATAAATAATTACAATACCTCATTTCAGAAATATAGACTATTCCATGCTATACGAAGAATATTAAGGACAAATACGTTTCTTGGATAGTACATATTCAATCTCTACAGGCCATTTTGTACGCCTGCCAATTTTATTCCATATATCCGCATTAATAATTGTCAGGTCTGACCCTGTGTCAATTTGCATTTTTACTTTCGTGTCATTTATTCAGGCGTTTATGATTTTCCTTTTTTCTACGACCTCTTCATCCATGGTATAACGAACCATATTCTTTGTTTTTCTGTTGATTCTTCTTTCACAAAAAAGAACTATAAATAACCTTTTAACAACAACTGAAACATTTTTTTTTATCTTTGAATAGGCAATCCTTGTATAGATGTAACAGATCACAACCGTAGCCTAGATGTATTTTAATTTTTCTACTTTGTGGTTTTACCTTTCAAATATATGATATATCCCATGTTGAATATTTGCGGTTTCTAATTTTTTAAAGTTTACAATTCTCTGACATTCCTAGCCAATTATGTAGGCTTATTTCTTGGTCTTGTTTCAACTTTGTTAATAGTCTTGCATATACGTCTGTTTTGCTTGGTGAGGGTAAACTTTGTACAATAATTTAACAATTAAACATATCCGTGTTTAATGTGTTCAGTAGAAACTTTTCGCACACAAATTTCACTGTACTTGCGAACGTTATGTAGACTTTAACTTCATCTTTTGATAAATTTAAGCAATGCCATCGCATGTTAGATAAAGAACTAGGTTCTCCAAAAGTTTTTAAAAATATCTGGATAGTTTCTTCAAAAGTAATTTATCCAGGTTTCTTCAAACGTATTTTATCCAGATTGTTCTGATAGAACATACAATTCTTGTTTAAAAAATTAAAGTAGGCATTACTGAAAGTCCTCCATTTTTTAAATTTGCTGTTGTTCTGGATTACCGTCGGTGTCAATTTACATTTTTACTTTCGTGTCATTTATCCAGGTGTTTATGAATTTTCTTTTTCCTACAACTTTTTCATCCATGGTATAACCAACCATATTAGTGTTTTCTGTTGATTCTTCTTTCACAAAAAGAACATGTTTTGTTTTTGAATAACCAATCCTTGTATAGATGTAACAGATCACAAACGTAGCATAAATTTATTTTAATTTTCATTCTGTAGGCTTTACTTTTCAAATATATGATATATACCATGTTTAATATTTGCGGTTTCTTTTTGTTTTAAGTTTACAATTCTCTGACATTACTGAGCCAATTTTTGAAAGGTTATTTCCTGGTCTTGTTTCAACTTTGTTAATAGTCTTGCATATACGACTGTTTTGCTTGCTTAAGATAAAACTTGTACAACAAATTAACAATTAAACATATAGGTACTTAATTTGTTCAGTAGAAACATTTCACACTCATTATTCACTATACTTGCGAACGTTGTGTAGTCTTTATCATCGGCTTTTGCAAAGCCATCGCATGTTGAAAAAGAACTAGACTTTTCAATTTCTTTTTTAAATATCTGGATAGTTTCTTCAAACGTAATTTATCCAAGTTTTTTCAAACGTAATGTATTCAGGTTGTTCTGGTAGAACATAATTTCTTGTTGTTTAAAAATTGTTTTTGTGCAAATTCTTGTTTAAAAAATTAAAGTAAGCATTTCTGGAAGTCCTCTTTTTTTTAAATTGGCTGTTGTTCCTGATTATTGTCAGTGTCAATTTGCATTTTTACTTTCGGTTCATTTATCCAGGCGTTTATGAATTTTCTTTTTCCTGCAACTTTTCATCCATGGCATAACGATCCATATTTGTGTTTTCTGTTGATACTTCTTTCATAAAAAGAACTTTTATGGCCCTTATAACCACAACTGAAACAAGTTTTATTTTTGAATAAGCAATCGTTGTATAGATGTAATTGATCACAACAGTCGCATAAATTTATTTTAATTTTCATACTTTAGGCTTTACTTTTCAAATATATGATATATCCCCTGTTTAATATTTGTGGTTTCTTTTTGTTTTAAGTTTACAATTCTCTGACATTACTGAGTCAATTTTTGTGGGGTTATTTTCTGGTCTTGTTTCAAAAACCGGCGATAATAAGTATCAAATGTAACCTCCTCTTCAGGTTTATATGAAAAAAATCCATTGAGTTAAACACATTCTGTGAAAATGTATTTGGTTTATCTGAGCTTGTTTCTTTCTTTGAGAAAATTTTCAAGTTGCTTTTCTTGTCGGTTTTGATCTAATTCTTCTTGCTTTCTTGGCGTTTTTGTGCTAATTCTTGTTGTTTAAAAATTGACTTTGTGCAAATCCTTGCTTCAAAAATTAAAGTAAGCATTTCTGGAAGTCCTCCATTTTTTAAAAATTTGCTGTTGTTTCTGATCATTTTGAAATCGTCATTAAAATGTACGTTTTCGTCATTAAGTCTGTCCTAATGTTTTAGGGCACAACTGCTGTCTGAATCTTCGACGCCAAATCTGTTATTATAGATCTGCTTGTTTGAAATCTACGTAGCCGAATCTGTTGTATATAGATTTTGCTTGATAATATTTTCATCGTCATTCTATTGTTTCCGGTGTAAATTTTATTTAATATTTATTTTTAAATTTTTTAATGTACTGGTTTATCCAGTAAAAAAAAAATCTTCGTCTACCACTATTATAATGACTGGTGAATTTTCTTCGTCGGTGTTGTATCACCGAGGTGGCAGAATGATACCCAGAAGATGTGTGCTGAGTATCTACAGCACAATATCCGTGCTAATGGATATGAATACAAATAAGACAAACACCATAAGACAGAACAGAACAACAAACAGTAGAAAAGAAGAGAGGTTAAGTCGTTAGAGTCGCAGAGAGCACTGATCGATACTAATCGTCAATGAAACTCAGAATTTCCCACATTGGTATGTCCTTATTTTTATAGCTACCTCGGCCCACAGACCATTCCATATTTGAGAGCAACAGATGGGTTTTAACTTTTCTACAACAGAAACAAAATAAATAAAGTTTTCCTCGGAACTTTCACACTTTTCCTGATCCCGTATATTCGCAAAGAAAGTCACTCACGCCAATGATTTTTGTAGAAGACAACGTACCTTCAGAGATATTATTCAATGTGAATAATGGTAGTTGGTAAACTATTGGGAAAAGTTAATGCTACTGAAAAGGTGGATGACGTTTAGCATCAATGGTCATATAACTAGAGGCGGTGTATTGATGAAATCACCATGAGAGTAACCTAGCAAGTGGCTCACTGGTAGCAATAACAGTCTTAGAAGTCACCAATATCTTCAGAGAAAACGTTCAGTGAGAATATAGATGGAGGTTGGCAAACGAGGAGGAAGACGTTAATGCAAATAAAACGATGAATGAACCGTCAATATCAACGTTCATATAACTAAGGGTAGCGTCTCGATAAAATGGCCATAGAGAAGGGAGGTAGGTGGCATAATATCATATACTTCCCACAAAATAAACGATTTAGAAAAGTGGGTTTGATGAAAAATATTAAAGTACATACTGTTGGAATAATCTCTTCTTAATTATATGTAAACATAAAATTATCCTCAATTAAAAAATCTACATTCACTCTACCTCGACCTTACCCTATCTTCCGACCTCAAGTGGAATCATTACATTGAATCTTTAGCTAAATCCACTGCTACGAAGTTTAGGTCACTGTGTCGGGCCAGGAGGTTTTTTTCGCCGGAATCAATCTTGCACATATAGAAATCAACCATCCGACCATGCATGGAACACTGTTGTCATATCTGGTCAGGCGTCGTTGCTGTTCGTCTCGACAGGCACCAAAGAAGAATCTGTAATGTGATTGGTCCTGACCTGGCAGCTCGACTCCAGCCACTTTCTCACCGGTGGTATGTGGCTTCCCTCTGTCTCTTCTACAAATATTCTCGTAGCTTCTGCTTAGACGAACTTAGGTCACTGATGCACCCTCCACAACAATTTACTCGTGCAACCAGACTGGCAACAGGGTCCCACCATTTTACAGTTAATTTTTTTTTTTTTTATAAGTGTTTCACCCCGAGCAAGGCATGTCACTGCCACTACTGTGCAGGGGGCTACGTAGAGTGGAGAAAGGCTGATTAAATATAGGAAATGACAGAGGGTAGGTGATAGTCGGGTAAGGATACCGAGAATGAGGGTTGGGTAGATGAGAGTGTTGTGAGAATAGTTGGGAGTTAGTGTGATAGGAGGTGTCTATTGACCCTACATTTAAACACCTGGAGATTGTAACTGTCGGGAAAGCAGAGTTGTGGAAGGGAGTTCCACAGGCGGGAAGCGCGAGAAAAGAAGCTGTTGGAGTAGAATTTACGGTTACATATTATTTGTTTAACTGCAAAAGGGTGGGACCTAGTTGCTAATCTAGTATCTCGTGTAAATTCGTGCTTAGGTGGCACCAGTGATCTAAGCTCATCGGAGCAGAAGCCATGAAAGTACTTGTAGAAGAGGCACAGGGAAGCCAAATCACGCCGGTGTGAGAGCGGCTGCAGCCGGTCTGCCAAGTCAGTATCAACCACGTTACAGATCCTCCTTTGTATTTTGTCAAGAAGCCCAAGGAGAGCAGCAGGGGCACCCGACCAGATATGGCAGCAATATTCAATACACGGGCGGATGGTAGATTTGTATATGTGTAGAATAGATTCAGGTGGGAAAAATTTCCGGGCCCTGCACAGGGAGCCCACTTTCATAGCAACAGATTTGGCAATGGATTCAATATAACCATTCCATTTGAGGTCCGCCGATTCTGTAAGGCCAAGGAGGCGTAGTATTTTACTCTCTGGGAGGCTAGCCTGTCCCATGCTAATGGGAGGTAGATGCGATTGTCTATGGTGATTAGTTGATAACAGCTTTGTTTTGGAGGCATTGAAATTTACCAACCATTCCCTACCCCAGGTCACTACGGATTGGAGGTCCCTTTCAAGTACGGCAGCGAGGATCACTTTGTCGTCCAGACCTGGTTTCTGATCGATGCAGGAGTAGATTGTTGTGTCGTCGGCATACATGCCAACTTGGGATCTAATGGTGTCGGGGAGATCATTATTGTAGATCAGAAAGAGCGTGGGACCTAGGATAGAACCTTGAGGGACGCCCGCGTTCGTCTGGTAGTTTTGGGAGGCATGCCCATTTAATACCACCTTCAATGTGCGGTTAGAGAGGAAAGACTGGATGAGGTCAAACAGATGTCCAGTTATCCCATAGCTCCGCAGTGTGCACAAGAGGCCAGCATGCCAGACCCTGTCGAATGCTTTGGAGATATCCAAGGCAACGGTTCGGGCTTCACCATTCTTGTCAAGTGCCTGGTATATGTACTCGGTAATGGTCGTTAGCATATCAGCAGTAGACCTGGTGAAGCGAAACCCATACTGTTTGTCAGAGAGAAGCCAGTTGGCCATAAGATGCTGAATCACCTCGGCGTTGATAATGGCTTCGAAAACTTTGCCAAAGATTGGAAGGAGACTAATAGGACGGTAATTGGCGGGGTCTGAGGGTTCGCCAGAATTCTTAAATATAGGTACTACGCAGGAGGACTTCCAACAGGCAGGAAAGCAGGAAGCAGATAGGCAGAGGTTATAGAGTTTAGAGAGGACAGAGGAGAGTTCTGGGGCACATTTCTCCAGTACTATGACTGGGATTCCGTCACCGCCCCTCGCTATGTGTGGGTCAAGTTGCGCAATTATCTTGGCGACCAGCGAGAGTGTAATGTGGACAATATTTAGTTGAGCCTTAGTTCTGGGTGGGAAGTCTGGTGTAGGTATTCCTAACGAGTCCAGTGTCGAATTGGTTGAGAATCTACGGGCAAAGCATTCAGCCTTGTCGGCTGGGGAGGTGAGAACTTCAAATTCATTGATTAGTGGGGGTATTGAAGTCTTGTTCCTGCTGAGCACGCTTTTGCAGAGACGCCAGTAATCTTTGGAGCCAAACTTAGAGGATTCTATGCGTTGCCTAATTCTGGTAGCAAACGCCCCCTTGGCTTTGTTCAGTACTTTTTTACACTTGTTCCGTGCTGAGGTGAAAAGGCGCATGTTTTGGTTCGACGAGCAGCTTCGATAGAGCCGGAAGAAATGGTTCCGGTGGGCAATAGCGGCCGAGCAAGCGGGTGAGAACCAGGGGGACGAATTTGGTTTTAGTTGGAATTTTCTGGCAGGGATAAAAGCATCGATGCCAGCCTTAACCCAAGAGGAGACTTCGGAGGCACAGTCTTCGACAGGAAGATCAAAGACGTTGTTCCAGGGGACGTCGCAGAGGAAGTCCCTGAACGAGTCCCAGTCGGCTCTTTGGTAGCTGTATAATATTCTGCTGGTCTGGTTTTCTTGGGTAGAGTTAGTGCGGATTGATATGTTTACGGAGACTACGGCGTGGTTAGAGTTTCCGAGGGGGCAGAGTTGCCTGGTAGTGCAGGAGTCTGGGATGGAGGTAAAACAAAGGTCGAGTAAAGAGTCCCTTCCGTTAGGGTTTTTAGAGAAACGCGTGGGGAAGTCCACCACTTGCGTTAGAGCTTGGGCTATTGAAAAGTGCATGGTGCGGATTCCAGCAAGGTCGGTGGCTGAGTTTTCAAGCCACTTTGTGTGGTGGGCGTTAAAATCGCCAAACACAAATATATGGGCAGATGGGTGAGAAGAAATGGCCCTGTCGATATTAGTAGAGATGCTATCAAGTACCGTACAGTCAGAGGAGGAGGGGGAGCGGTAGAGGAAGACGAGATAGCTAACCGGGAGACGGAAGCACATGAAAGAATAATCCAGGGATTCAAGAGATGTGACCCTGGCTAGGGGGAGTTGTTCGCTGACATATACACCAAGCCCATGCATATGGACATTGGAGTCCTTCCTGAAGAGAGGAAGGTAACCAGGAACGAACAGCTCTGAAGAGGGGATAGAAGAGTCAAGGTTAGTCTCACATATAGCTAAGATATCGGGTGAGTTAGTTAGAAGGAAAGACTCTACACTATTAAAGTTACTGCGAATACCTCGTATATTTGTGAAGGTAACGCAGATAGGTTTGGGCGATTTACGACTAGCTGGTTTAGGCTTGCTATTTTGTTTGTTTGATTTCATGCTGGTTATAGTTGTGGATAGAGAGAGGTCTAGAGTAGGGTCAGATGGTCGTTAATTGCAGCAGGTGAAGGATAGTGAATGGCGCCGCCTGCAGCATAATGTGGCCTCGGGGTTGCCCATCGGAAATTCATGCAGGGACGCCCGTCCATGCGCGAAATGGCACTACAGGAACCCCGATATTATTCAACTGTTGATCAGAGCAGCCTCTCGAGACGCTACGCAAGAGTTCGGGTAACTCACTTCTATGTACGTACTTTCCTGGCGGCTACATTCTCCAGGAATTTAAATGCAATGTCAATTCCCATCTCTTATCCACTTGACTCGAGTTCTTTCTACATCACCCTGCTTATCTTGTTCTTTTCTTTTCTCTCTACCTTCGCAACTCTTTCACTCCTATGTTCACATCCTTCTCTTGCCATTTCTCTGTCACCCTCTGTAGCTGGTTCGTCTTCTTCTTAACTCTCCTCCTGCCTAAAACCTTAACTCTCTTATGTAGCCCCCTGCACATCAGTAGTGGTACCGCCTTGCTTGGGGTGAAGTGATTAAAAAATCTAAAAAAATAATTTGACAGCTAGGATACTGTCGCTTTCTCACCGACGCGGTGTGGCTTCCCTGTGTCTCTTCTACAAATACTTTCACGGCTTCTGCTCCGATGAACTTAGCTCACTCGTACCCCCATATATGAATTTCATCGAGTCACAAGATTTGCAACTAGGTCCCACCCTTTTACTGTGAAACCGATAAATTGTAAACGCAAATACTATTCCGTCAGCTTCTTTTCTCGCACTTCCCGCCTATGGAATACCCTTCCGCATACTTGCTTTCCCAACAGCTACAATCTCCAAGAATTTAAATGTAAAGTAGTCATCTCCTGTCTCACTAACTTACATCCTCTCTCTCATGCTTTTTTCTCTGTCCACCCCACTCTCGTCAGTATTCTCTTCCTTCTCATACTCTCTTTCTGACACCCCCTATAACCTGTCACTCTTTCTCATGGCATTCATTTTATGTAAACCCCTGCACAATAGTGGCAGTAAAATGCCTTGCTTGGGGCCACACGAATATATAAAAAAAGAGAGAATTAAGTTACCCTGGGTATGACGATAAACTGCATCCGGCAGGAAGAACTCTGATTAAAAGGTTGTAAATATCATGGAATGACTTCTTAATTGCTGTTGTGCCTAGGTCGCGCTCTGATTTTTGATGGTCCCAGCTATGACCAAATAGTTCATCCCTAAACTAGGGCCAAAACACTCCGAAATTATTAATATAGAATTTTATAATTAAAAATTCCAAGAACACATTTTAAAGAATAAAAGATATTGCCAGCAATACATTTTTGAAAAAAAAAATACATACCAGCAATAATTCTGACTCTCAACAAAACCCGTTTTACAAAGATAGGTCATCGAAATATGATCTACAAAATTTTTTCTTACAAAGAATATATATTCTATTCATACAAATCTATTGTAAACATCTTGCCGTCATTAAATAACCAATTGAGGTTGATATGGCCTAAAATAAACCAAACTAAATCGAACCAAACGGTAACTTAAGCAGTTGCAAGTAAAAACAAATATTAATGTCAATGATTTGAAGTAGAACACCTGAATAAAAGCATTAAGGATAACAGAATAAATCGTTCACAGACACGAAATACAATCGAAAAAGGGATTAGTGAGTAAGATAAACTCTAAAATATCTAAGAGAAAAAGTTGAAAATTGTAAGAGAATAAAAATAACAGCAAAAAGCATGGACAGAAAGAGTGACTTCATGAAAAATGTCTTGGGATCAAAAACTGTGCAAGACTAGCTGCCGTTTCCATGGAGAAAAATAAAATAGCGAGACAGTAAACATCGTCTCCAGAAGTATGTAAAATCTAAATAAGCAGCAAGCTTAATTATTATATATTTTTCAAGGCACAACACATTTAATCCGTTTACAAAATCAGATATATTAAAAGCGATCTTAATAGAGAATGAGCAGCGGGGAAATGAGAAGGAGGAGAAATATTACATAAATCAGGGAAAACGAAGAACAAAAAAGATTACCCCATTTCGTTTGTCATTCTTCAAAACACTACGAAATCGGTAAATAGAAAGTGATTAAAATATCCCCAGCTACGGAAAAAAAGAAAACGTTAGTGATAAAGAATGCCAAAGACAGTTAAAATAGAATATAACAATAATTTAAATATATATATTAAAACAGGTTACATCAATATATAAAACCAAAAGGAGATGATTTATAGTAATTATTTTTCTTTTACATTTTTCTTTTCCTTCTTTTTCTTTCCCCTATTATTCTGTTTTTAAAATGTCTGCATGTATAATCATGTAAAATTAGCGTTATTGAGACAAAGTGACAAACCCATTTAAACTCCGCTATTGTTTACTTTATAGTAGGCGTTTTCAGGCCAGCACGAGAAACAAGCGTGTGTGAGGAAACTGCCTTGGAATATGGCGGAAATGTAATAAGGGTCCTTATGCGATGCTTCAGTCAGAAATTGTCAACGTCGGCTAGATCTGAAATTATTTTTGAGTTGATGTGTTTTTCGCTCCATTCCTTCTTTAATCAACTCACTCCAAGCAAGGATATATACAAAGGGCGACTAGAACTGGAAGATAAGGAAAGGCATTAGAAAGAAACTGGAAATTCAATCATAAACAACCGGGGAGGTGCGTGAAACTTATGATAGGCGAATATACAGAAATCATTAACAGGCTTAGTTTTTTTATTACAAATCCATAAGTATAACATTCAGTCAGTTAAGTGCCATACGTAAAACACGCTCGAAAGAGACATGACTGACTAGGCAGAAGATTTTCCCGCAGTAGGTTGTCATTGCATTCTGCGGTAGACTGGTTGCCAGACAAGGCTAAAAACCCTAATCTGTCCTGTTATTTAATCCATAACTGGAAGGAAGAGCCGGATTAATACCTTTCCCAAGGGTATTTGCGCGTAAGTGAATGCAATGAATTCAACTGGAATTCGATCTCGGCACTCCGATTTCACGTTTTTAGCCGATATCCACTGCACCACAACGCACATCCTCTAAGTATAATATTACATTAAGTATAACATTACATTAATTAAAAAAAGAAGATGGAACTGTAAAACCAATTCTAAACAGGAAAAATGGGATAATCCTCTATTACAGTTCAAAAGACCAGAGAAGTGTGTGAAGCGGACGATAGGCGTTCATATGGAAATCATTATTAGGCTTATTTCTTTGTTTTTATTACAAATCGATGAGTATAGTATTATATTATAAAAAAAAGGAACCGGAAACCCAATCCTAAACAGAAAAAAAAAAACGGGATAAATCACTACTCCTATTCAAAAGCCCAGGGGCGAGTTGAATCTTCCTATAGGCGAATATGTAGAAATCCATTAAAATCTTAGTTCTTTCATTATTAAAAATCCATGAATATAGTATCACATAAATTAAAAAAACTGAACGGGAAACTTAATTTTAAACTGGAAACAAGGATGAACCGGAAACCCGATTTTAAACAGAAAACAAGGAATAAACCTGGCATTCAGTTGAATGACAAATTGCCGGACGGGGAAAATGAACACAGGGAAGCGGTGCACATATTACGCACTATGAGGTTCCGTAA
This sequence comes from Ascarosepion bandense, assembly GCA_037127315.1. Lineage (NCBI taxonomy): Eukaryota > Metazoa > Mollusca > Cephalopoda > Sepiida > Sepiidae > Ascarosepion > Ascarosepion bandense. The sequence continues at coordinate 2,691,795 of JBBBDQ010000731.1, forward strand.
CAGCACTCTTTAGATTTTGAATTTTTTTTTTTTTGTTTTCCGTCCCCTCGACTGGTTGCCAATCAAGACATGAAAGCCTAGCCTATTATATCATTTAACAGAGAAGGGGTATAAAGGATTGATTCATAGCTTTTCAAAATGATATGGTGCTTTTCTAAGCGTAGCTTAGATGTGACACAAGACCGAAAGTATGGGGTAACTAGTGGGGATTGAACTCACTATCCTTATAACTGATCTAGTGAAACATGTCAGCTATTCGATATGCACATACCGCACGTTATGACGAATTCTGTGAAACTTCAACACGGATCTCAGATTTCTTATTCGTTACAAACACTTACACACACACACACACACACACACACACACACATATATATATATATATATATATATATATATATATATCCCCGCTTTACGTCTCTCTATAATTACCCTCTTTCTCTTCATACATATGTATATATATATGTGAGTGTGTGTGAATGTGTGTGCGCGTGCGCGCGTGAGGGTATGTGCGTGTTCAGTTTGTTTGGGCAATGCTTTTTTCGTGTCAAACAAATAAATGTATTGTTTATGATGAGATTTCTTATTTTATTTGTTTCCGATCATACATTCCGAAATTTCAGATTAATTCCCTCCACGCCTTCCTCACAAAGGATCAAGAAATAAAAGCAAAATCCAAACGTAAAAATTAACGAAATTGTTTTTCTCTGTTTTATTTTCGTCTCCTGTATTGTTTCAGGCTCTTTTGTGTCGACGTAACGAATGGAAAGGAACCTGCTTTTGTTATGTGCCAATCTTAAAGACTAAAAACAATTGAGCAAAAACGCCCAAACAAACCATAATATATAAAGCAAACAGTATTCTTGCCACAAATGCTTAAAAAAAAAAGGTGAAGATCTCTTCTTATTTACTCGTTTAATTCCTCTCTTTTTTCACGTTCTCTTTAAATGTATACTTTTTATATTTACGTATTTACAGTCAAATATTTATCGATGTTATCTTTTCGTTTTATTTCACTGATGTTTCTGCCAGTTTCTGTTTGTCTTTTACTGGTTTCTTTATTCTTTATATATATTTCTGTTCCAAACAAACTGCTACTATTATTTTTTTACCGCCATTTCTTTCATTGTCATTTTCATCTAAACTTGCGCCGTTCATTCCTTCCAAATCATTATTCCGGTTGCATGAAAACATTCTCCAACTTCCCCTTCCACCTTTCTATTTTATAATTGTTCAGCTTTTCTATTTCTTTTTAGATTTATTGCTTAATATTTAGTTAAATATTATCGTGTCTTCCTCTTTTTATCTTCTAAATCTTCCGTTTTGTCTTCCTCCTCTCCATCTTCATTTCCATTTTCTTCTTCTGCGTTTCTTCTTTTCAGTTTTCTTCTTCTTCTTTAACGTCTTTTTCTTTCCCGTTTTTCTTCTTCATCTCAATTTCTTATTCTATTCCGATTTTTTCTACGTCTACATTTTGCCGCTTTTTTCTACCTTTTCTTCTTTTCTGTTTTCTTCTTCTTCCACCATTTTCTTTTTAATTTTCTTCTCCTTCTTTTCCGTTACCTTCTTCTTCTTTTTCTTTTTCTTCTTCTTCCTTTCCGTTTTGTTCTTCTATCTCATTTCTTTTTTATTTATATTTTTCTTTTTCTCTTCCTTCTTCTTCTCTTCTGTTTTTCTTTTCTACGTCTTCTTCTTTTCTCTTTACCTCTACCATTTTCTTTTTCATTTCCTTCTCCTTCGTTTCCGTTACCTTCTTTTTCTTTTTCCTCTTTTTCTCCTTTTTCTTGTTATTGTTGTTCCTTTTCGTCTTCTTCTTCAATACGTTTTCCTTTTATCAGTGTCTTCTTCATTTTGTCTATTTCCTCCCTACTCTTTCTTTTTGATTTATTGCTGTTTAATTTTACCCTTTCGTCATCTTTTTATTATTTTCCTTCTTTTTATCCTCTCATATTTTCTCCTCTTTTTCACTCTAATAATTTCTATTTTTTTTTATATTTCTTTTATTATTTTATTTATTCTCCTTTTCTTTTCACTCTAATATTTCTTCTTCTTTAATCTTTATTTTAGTCGTTTTTATTATGTTATTTTATGTACTTTTTTCATCTTTTTTTTCTCCGCCTTTCATTTTGCTTTTGTATTTCTTCTACTCTTGCTAATTTTCTCTCCTCCTCTTTCTGCGCTTTTTTTCTTCGTTTGTATCAATTTTCTTCTTTTTTCTTTTTTTTCTTTTACTTTGTATTTTTCTTCTACTTTTCTTTTATTTTCCTCTTTTGCTTCGATTTTATTCTTATATTTTTGTTTCTTCTTCTTCTTCTTCTTCTTCTTCTTCTTCTTCTTCTTCTTATTATTATTATTATTATTATTATTATTATTCTTCCTCCTCCTCCTTCTCCTCCTCCACGTTTTATTCTGTTTTTCTTATTCTACTTTCCACTATTTCTTTTATTTTTTACCACCTCTCTTTAACTTATAGATTTTCCATCTAATTATGCACTCTAATTTTTTTATTCTTCTTTCTATAAATTTATTGGCTGTTTTCTCCTCCTTCTAAATTCCTATTCTTTTATTAAATCCTCAGAAGATGTTTTGTTTTTTTGTTGATGCTTTTCTCATACTTCTTCCATCATTTGTATCAGTAAATATCATTGTATGTCTTTTCAAGGCCATCTTCAATTTTCTGCCTACAAAATTTATTTAGACCCAAGACGTTTGCACGATCATGAATGGATTGCTCCCAATATGAAATCATATTATTTCAGTTATTTCTTACACATTTATATTTATATCAGATGTCAGGCGCTGATAATGGAAATTGAACGACAGTCGCTTCCAATTTCCAAACAAGGGGGCTACAAGTCGGAAGCGCGTTCAATAGACACCGGAAGCCGACTACATTCCACCTGAACGAAGCTAAGTGAAGACCCACTTGTCATGACACACTAATCTGATATTTGTAAACCATGTTTATTGATCATATTATTTGTACTTTCGATGAGGAGCCACTTTGATGTGATGTAATGGTTAGCAATCAGTTAAACGGTTAGATCAGTCGAGTGTTCGATCATAACTATCTACTCGTCATATTCGGCCTGGTGTGGCATCTAATCCGCGCTACAAAAATCATGTTAGTACATCTTACTGTGGTGTAATGTTTAACAAGCTGAGTAGTGAGTTTAATGGGATGTGCGTTGTGGTGCAATAGATATCGACTCGGAAGGACAAATCAGAGTGCCGAGTTCGAATTCCAACTAAGTTCATTGCATTCACTTACGCAAAAATACCCTTGGGAAATGTATTATTCCGTCTTTTCCCTCAAGTTATGGGTTTAAAAATAAGACAGATTGGGTTCTATAGCCTTGGCTGGCAACCAGTCTAACGCTGAAAGCAATGGCAACCTACTGCAAGATAATCTTCTGCCCAGTCAGTCATGTCTCTTTCAAGACATGATCACTTAAAGCGTGTATCACGAATGCTACTTTACTGATTGAGGCTAAACCTTATTGGGTGCTTAATATATTCAGATTGTATCACATCTAAGCTACGCTTAATATATCACATATTTTCTTTTGATCCGCTGTTCGGGTGTTGATATATATATATATATTGTTTAATTACTTAATCGTGTTTATAATAAATTTAGACCAGTACTCATTTGTACTAGAAATGTTCAATACAATCATATTGTAGAACTTCTGAATATTCTATTTTTTTTTTTTTTAATCATATCACCCCAAGCAAGGCGAAAATGCCACTGATGCGCAGGGGGCTACGTAAGAGTGAAAAGATTGGAAAAGAGAAAAACCGGAAAACACATACTCGACCTAAAAAAAAAACAAAAAAAAAACAAACAAAATAGGCCCTTTTTTTAAATAATCGATAAACACCTTCAAAGAAATATGACTGTGACAGCAAATAAAAAATCCTGGTACGACTTTCAATTCTTTCAGAATTGCTTTGCTGTATAGGTTGAATAGATCCGGTGAGAAGACACTTCCTTGTCTTACACCTCTTTATATTTTTGTATATATGCTGAACTCATTTTCGGTGGGTATGCAGACAGTTTACTTCTAATATACAATCTTGATTATTTTAACGTTTTTTCCCGAATGAGTCAAGATTACTGAACAGGTCAAACATATATTATAACTGCAGTTGTATTGCTGTTTCTGTTAATATTCTGAGTATAAACATAACCGTCTCGTGTCTTTGACGAACACAAACTTTTCTTATCCTATTTCTGGTTTAATTCTGCTGTGCTCTCTATTCATCCAATTTGGATGATAGGTTTCGTTATGTGGTTCATTAGGCTGATTGTCCGGTGAAGTTTGCGTTCGTTTGCACCTGGCTTCTTAGGCAGCACCATGAAAATAGATCTGCTTAGGTCTTCCGATAAGTCACCACTGTTGTAGATTTAGCTTGTTTTTTTATGTTATTTTGTCTATACCGTAATAGTTTGTCAGTAACTCAAGTACAATTCCCTCTGGCCCTGCCACTTTGATTCTCTTCAATCGGGTCAGTGCAGCTTCCAATTCGCTTTTTTTTTACTATCTCCGGTCCATAAATATTTCTGTGTATTGACGGTGTTTTACTTCGTCTTTCCATCTCTGAAGTAAATTTTCTTTCTCTAATATCAGCGTTCAGATTTGTTTTTTTTTATGCAACCTGTTGATGAGCATGTCTTTTGGGCTGTTAGTTCTCTTATATTTTATGCTTTATTTGTTATACTCAATCTGTTTCCGCACATTTTTCGTTGAACCTTTCTTCTTTGCCCTGTCTGAATTTTTTCCTTATTTTTTCTGTTGTTTTTCATATTCCGTTCCTTTTAAATCATGTCGAGAATATTATTTGTTGGTCTAGCCCTGCGCTTAATCTCAATAAGTCTAGGCGAAATGATCATCCAACAATTGCCATGAAAATATTTACAGAAAAGGCAAAGTGAATCAATCTTACGACGGTGGAAAAGTGAGTGAAGCCGAGATTCCAGACAACAGCCAATAAAATTGCTGATTCTTTTTAAATTTTTAAAGGAGATCTAGATATATAGCAGCAACACTGGACAATACATGGCAGTAATATTCTAAACATGGACGAACGGTACACAAAGATATTTAAGATAGAGAGTGGAGAGACAACAGTTCCGTATTTCTGTACGGTTGCTTAAACTCATTATGTGTCAACAGCCTTCTGACCAAGATAATTTCCAAGAATTTCCTGATTTTGTTCTAAGCTTTAACGTGAATTCTATTAAATAAGATAGGTAATGAGATATAGTGTCGGTTGATTGGTTATATATTCCTTAGCAGCATATCAACTTATGTATGTCATTTAATGCCGACATCTAAATATGCTATATGCATTCTTTTAGGTTGATAATAATGGTTTTGGTGATACAAAAAGTCTTACTAAATGACACATAGCTATAGCGCGAAGAGGTGTATTCATCGCTTCCCTAAGGATATTTTTGCCTAAGAGAATACGATGTTGCCAGAGGAATTTGGAACTTGGCTCTCCGATTCACGATTTTGAGCAATTACCCATTATATCACATGCACATGTAAACTTGCCGCACCTGATACTCCATAGCAGGCACCCATGGAGGTACTGATCAGGCTTGACGTTTCTTAAGTTCGGTTATCGTACGCGAACCGGAGTTTCAGTGTGAGATGGCCGTAAAAATATCGTATAATGTGGAAATCAGTCAGTCAAGTTCCATACGTGGTACACGTTTGGGCAATCATGTCTCGAAAGAGACATGGCTAACTGAGCAGAAGATTATCTCGCAGTAGGTTGTCATTGATTTTTGTGGTAGACTGGTTGCCAGCCAAGGCTATAGAACCTAATCTGTTGTGTTATTTATTACATAACTGGAAGGAATAGACGGATTAATACCTTTCCCAAGGGTATTTTTGCGTAAGTGAATGCAACGAATTCAACTAGAATTTGAAGTCGGATCCTCGATTTCACGTTCCGAGCCGATATCCAATGCACCACAACGCACATTTAATGTGGAAATAGAAAGACAGAAAGACACAAATGGCTTGTTGCTATGTGTTGTTGTAGAGAAGGACTCAGTTTATTTCCTGCAGTTACTTACTACGGTGACAAAGGAACGGCTCTCACTTATAAATACAGCAAGTAGCCACATTAGAAAAGGGTTTTAGTTGCATTCGATTTAATGAATTTTTTTTTTCTGTTATAGATGGTGCGATGCATAAATTGTCGTCTAAATTAACTAAAAATGACAAGCTTACTAACATCTGATTTTAACAGATGTATTTACAAAAATTGCTCAAAAATATATTGAAATAGTAAAAAGAAAATGTATTAAACAAAATCGCCATTGACGTTAGCCACAGCCTGCAGGCGACTTTGGAATCTCATGCATCTCCTCTGGATGTTTAAGCTGCTGAAAACTGTCATCATCCTTGCCTTCTGTTCATCTTTTGTGTAACAAGAAGTTTTGTTAGTCTCTCACTCTCAGATATAAGGGTTATGTGTTTGCAGAAGTTGTCTGACAGACATGACTGGGTTCTGCTGTTTGTGTTGCGTGGTGAAGAGTCCCTTTGCCAGATATATGAACTTCCTGCACCCACAGTCTGACCCAGGTCAGCACTACCTCATCAAGGAACTTGATGTAGGCCTTCGAGTTGAGTCTCAGGCCAACACCAGCAAATCTGGGAGTTCTTTTCTTATCAGAACGATTTCCAAATATATTACCTTCGGGATCATTATTAGACTTATCCAACATTTTCCGAATCTTCATTACTGACAGATTGACACCTAAACACTTGACTTTACTTTCACACAAATGCACTTGGGAAGGGCATGAATCGATCTCTTCTCTAAGCTATAGATTAAACAGCAGGGTAGACAGGGATCTCTTAGCCTTGTATGGAATCCAGGAAAACTGAATTCCAAACTATGGAGAAAACAACAGGAAATTATTTGGCTGTTATAGCAAATAATTTAAGCCATAAATTAACCTTGTAGATAAACACTCTGAAATATCCGTATTCTGGTGCCAATACCAAGCAGTACAACATGCGGTCTCCAAATTTATGTCAGAGAGAATTGCATCATACAACCCTTTTCACAGAGATGAGCCGCAAACAAAATCTAAAATGATATATGATAGCAACAATTTACCCATCGGGCCGTGTATGTATGAGTATTTCTAAAGCATATTCAATGTTTCCGCTCCCTGGTCTTTTGCAAGTTATTGCTTTTAGGGATATACAAAAGAGAAAGATACCCTGGAAATATTCCTCTGTTGATTTTTATTTCAGCTGACTTATAGATTCCATTTATATGATTTTGGTGAAGTGCTGTTTTCCATATCGATCTACTTTGTTTGATGAAATTGATCACGACGGGTAATACTTTGTATATATCTAAAGACTTTAAGATCCAGGCATGGGTTATATTATCGAATGCCTATCCAGTCAGTCCTGAGAATTTTCTATGTATTGAAGCAGTTTTCCAAGATTATCTTTTTAATAAGTAATTGGCCTTTACACCCTTAAGAGGTCCTGAGTATAACGGTAAACTGCATCCGGCAGCAAGACCTCTGATTGTGAGGTTTTGAGGAGCATAGCAGCACCTTTTAATTGCTGTTGTTCCCATGCCCACCCTGATCCGGAGTGGTAGCACCTGTTAGGATCCCAGGTATGGGTAAATAGCTATCTCCCTAAAACTGGGGTCAAAACCCTATGAAAGTATATAGGTAGACTTTTTGTAGAAATATATACATAAAAATTGACTTTTTTGAAAGATATATATTTTTGAAGAAATAAAATGCTCGGCAGTACATTTTTTAATACAAAACTAGAAGACATCTTCCGTTTTCTAAAGTAAAAAATAAAATAAATCCTTTCATCAAAATCTGATTAAATCAACCTTCTCACTATAACTGAATATTAAAATATACCTTAAACCCTATCTTTTTGGCATTAAATAACCCACTGAGGTCGATATACCGTTAAACAAACCTCAAACTCAAAACTCGACGATACAAAAAGGAGTCAGATACTTTCTGAAGCGATACCTTAAAACTCCACTTTTTTGGCATTAAATAACCCACAGAAGTGTTGATATGCCGTTAAACAAGACTCAAACTCAAACATCCGTAAGAGCCATGTTTGCCTCCTTTTTGTTCAAGATGGAGTATGTGATTTTTTTCTGAAAAGAAATAAGTATGTTTTGTCAGAATTGATGTCAACAGTTTGTAAATAGTGGGGAAACATGCAATTGGTCATTTGTTTTTACATATGTGTCCCCATTCTTGGATAGAATAAATGTAATTTCTTTGGTTACCTATAATTTTATCTATTCCCGCAGATTTCCAGTTGTGTCCTTTTTTTTTTAGTGTACAGTCAACATCCTCTTCTGTTATTCCCACCCATATTTGTTATTGGTTTATTTTTTATTCGTTCGGCCGTTTTGGAATGAAATCTGCTTCTTTGTTATGTTCTTTAAGTCAAGCCCATACTTTTCCCAGAACTGCATAACCTCTTCCATTATTGAGGTGGGAGCTGCCATTACTATTTCTTGTTTGCTTATATCTCTGCAACATGTTGTTCTGTCTGTAGAATCTTGATCCTTTTTTTTTTAATATCGCCCGATTCTTTGAGTCTTCAGCTGTATTGTTTGCTTTATTTTTTCTTTAGCTGATAGGACTTTATTTTCATTCCTAATTTTGTATTTCCTTTTGATTTTTCCTTTTTCTAATCTTTACATTTTTTTCTCTTGCCATTTTTGGAGTAGATAGACTTAACTATCGCCCGGTTCACACTCCACCCACGTCTTTTGAATAGGTGAAGAGGCTCATCCCTTGTTTCCTGTTTAGGATGTGGTTCCCAGCTTTCTCTTTTCCAATCATTTTACTCTTAAGTAGCCCCATGCGCATCAGTGGCGTCACTGCCTCGCTTGGGGTGATATGATTAAAAAAAAAAAATTTCATCGAATGATGATAATTCTCTTCTAAGTTGTTCAGATTCTTTTTCTATTTTTCATTTCCAAGGTGAGTCTTCATGTCTGTGAGACAGCCTTTTTTATTTTAACCCTCTAGGGCCATTCGTATCATATTTGATACAGTATTTCCCTATAAGGAAACATTTGGTATTTCCCTATAAGGAAACATTTGGTATTCATTGACTGAGCAGTCAGTACTGCTTTCATTTGAAATTTATAAAATATTTCTCTTAAAAAATTTTTCAGGAAAATATTTCTTTCAAAGCTTGTTTTCATACTGTATCAAATATGATACGAATGGCCCTAGAGGGTTAAGGCTTCTACTGGGCATAAAGTGGAGGATCAGTTCTATATTGTTATGAAGTAATAAACAGATCCCCCACTAATTACTACTTAACCCTCTAGGGCCATTCGTATCATATTTGATACAGTATTTCCCTATAAGGAAACATTTGGTATTTCCCTATAAGGAAACATTTGGTATTCATTGACTGAGCAGTCAGTACTGCTTTCATTTGAAATTTATAAAATATTTCTCTTAAAAAATTTTTCAGGAAAATATTTCTTTCAAAGCTTGTTTTCATACTGTATCAAATATGATACGAATGGCCCTAGAGGGTTAATGCTTGTGCCGAGTTCGAATTCCAGTTGAATTCATTGCATTCACTTACGCACAAATACCCTTGGGAAAGGTATTAATCCGTCTCTTCCCTCCATTTATGGGTTTAATAATAGGACAGATTGAATGCTATAGGATTCGCTGGCAACCAGTCTGCCGCAGAAAGCAATGGCAACCTACTTCAGGATAATCTTCTACCCAGTCAGTCATGTCTCTTTCGAGACATGATCGCCCATGCATGTACCATGTATGGAACGTAACTGACTAATTTCCAAAGTATACGATATTATAATATTCCACATTATACCGCCACCTCACACTGAAACTCCGGTTCACGTACGATATCCGAACTTAAGAAACGTCGAATCTGATCAGTACCTCCATGAGTTCCCGCTATGGAGTATCAGGTGCTGCAAGTTTGCATGTGCATGTGGTATAATGGGTAATTGCTCAAAATCGTGAATCAGATTGCAATGGCAACCTATTTCAGGATAATTTTCTACCCAGTCAGTCATGTCTCTTTCGAGACATGATCACCCAAAGCGTGTATCACGTATGGCGCTTAACTGACTGACTGAATTTGTTTGTTGATATTATTGCTGATGTTTGTCTTGCTTCGACGAGTCTTACATATGGGTCCCCTTCATCCAGAATTAATCTGAGTGCTGCATTGTAGAGTTTGATTGTTTTCAGTTTATGATTTGTTGGTTGTAATTTTAGGAATTTTTTCGTCCCTCCATGTCAGTATTTTGTGCCTGACTAATATGACATGATTTATTCCTTGGCTTCAGGTATACAATTCTTCTTTTCTATAATATTATTTGGTTCAACATGATTAAGAATTCGTTTTATTGCCGGCTTGTGAGCGACTAAGGTCACACCTTTCCAACTGATCTTAACATTCAGTATTATCTCCACTGATTTGGACACCTCGACGTGATGTAATGGTTAGCCAGCTTGTCTTGCTAGAACCTATGACAACTGAGTAGTGTGTTTAATCCTCACTGAGTAACCCATATTTCCGGCTTTGTTCAACATCTAAGCGGCGCTTAGAAAATAAATTATCTTCACAGTGATTTTTTTTTTAATCATATCACCCCAAGCAAGGCGGCAACGCCACTGATGCGCAGGGGGCTACGTAAGGGTAAAAAGAATGGAAAAGAGAAAGCCGGAAACCACATCCTAAACAGGAAACAAGGGATGAGCCTCTTCACCTGTTCAATAGATGCCGGTGGAGTGTGAACCGGGCGATAGTTTAGTCTTGCGTGTATTTCAGTTGTTTCCTTATGGCTTGTGATGAGGTTAGTATTTTTTATATGCATTTCTGATTCCCTTTCATATTCATGTTATTCTACTTCTTTTTTATTATTAATATTATCAGTATCATTGTTATTACTATTATTGTCAACGTTATTATTAACATTATTATTACTATCATCATCATTAGTATTATTAGCATTATTATTATTATTATCATTAACAATATTATTATCATCATTATTATCAACATTATTATTATTATCATCATTAACATTATTATTATTATCATTATTATTATTATCATTAACATTATTACGCTCATTATTATTATTATTAGCATTATTAGTATTATCATCATCATCATTAACATTATTACTATTATCGTTATTATTATTATCATTAACATTATTCCTCTGATTATTATTATTATTATCATCATTAACATTAGTACTATTATCGTTATTATTATTATCATTAACATTATTACTCTGGTTATTATTATTATCATTAACATTATTATTATTATCATCATCATAATTAACATTATTACTATTATGGTTATTATTATTACTATTGTTGCTTAACACGAAAAGGTAACTGAAAGTGTAATCACCAATACTGAGGTTCGAAATAATAGCATATAAACAGGTAGAAGACTCGCGCGCTGCGTGAATTAGATACATTTCTAGAGTACTACTAGTCAGGATAATCACTCGGTATTTAACACCTCCCCACTAGGGCGGATGCCCACGGCGGATGTGACACAATGTCAATTAAAATGTGGATTCCGAGCCCTTAGGTTCAGCCAAAATATCTCGGAGACCGTGGTCGAGCTCTTGTCTATTCACCCCAGCCAAGACATTGCTCGTCGGCGGAACCTCGTTTGGGTTTCTCTCCTCCCGGAAGCAGAGACTCGACCAAGAGAGAGTTTGGGTTAGTATGTTCACTCAGTATTTACCACCTTCCCACCAAGGTGGATGCGATAAAGGTCAATTACTATGGGTATTCTGATCCCTTAATCTCAGCCAAAATTACCCCGTAGACCCAGCTTAAGGCTGGATCGGGCACTTGTTTTTTCACCCCAAACGAGTCTCTACACTTTGGCGGAGCTTCGTCAGGGTTCCTCTCGATTCAGAAGCAGAGAGACCACTAAGACAGAGTTTAGATCAGTCTGATCGACCAACTCTACTCCAATAGCATTCATGTATATAAAGAGGACAGAAACACTCTATTACTTTATATAGGCAAACATACAACAATTATTATCACTTTGTTATTATTATGTTGTCATTTTTCATCATATTTCCATTTCTGCTATGGTCGCACTACCTACCAAGTCTCCGGGAAGACCTAAGGCAGGTCGTGGTGTGTTGTTATGGCTCCATTTCATGTTTTATCTATCCCCTCTAACATCCTTAACGTTACATAGACATAGATCTCCTTAGTGTGGGGGCTGTACTTAATACAATTTTTTGTATACCTCTTAGGCTGAGGTTTCCAGGTATTCTTTCAATGTGTTATTTTGTTCCATTTTTTATCATTCCAAGTGCACCTACTATCACTGGCACGATTCTTGTTTTCAATTTCCACATTTTTTCTATTTCAATTTCTAAGTCTTTATATTTTGACAATTTTCTGAATACCTTAGTTGCTGTGTTACAATCCACTTGACAAGCCATATCAATTTATAGGAAAGTTTTTTCTTTCTGGTTTTTAACAATAATGTCCGGCCTATTTGCTTCAATTTTTTTGTCTGTGCAGATAGTGTAATCCCATAGAATGGTGACATCTTCTATTTCTGTAACCGGAGCTGGGTGGTGTTCATACCAGTGTTTGTTTACATATTTTCCATAGTGTTTGCACATTGTCCAGCGTAAATATTGCCCCGATCTATCGTGACGATTTTTATATTCATTTGGGAGAAGTACAGAACATCCTGAGATTAGATGGTCTATTGTTTCTTGATATTTATCAGAGAACCTGCATTTTGGATTCACATTATTATTATCATTATTATTATCATTATTATTATAGTTATTGCTAGCTTCATCATTATTATTATTTTTATCATTAATATAATTATATAATTATCATCATTATTATCAACATTATTATTATTACTATTAATATTACAAACATTATTATTATAATCATTATTATTACCATTATCGTCATTATTATTATCATTATTTTTATTATCATTATTATTGTCATTATTGTTTCTATTATTATTATTATTATTATTATTATTATTATTATTATTATGTCCTTTTGCTTTTCTTTTCAATTCGCATTCTTCCTTTTCTTTTCTTCGTTTTCCTTTGTTGTTGTTTTTTTTTTATTTTTACTATTTCTCGTCTTTTCTCTTTATTCTCTTGTTTTCCCCTTCTTATTTTTTCCTGTTTTTCATCGACATCATCTTCATCATTATCTTACATTTATTCGACTTTTTTTTCTTATTTGCTTTCGAATCATTTCACTGATAAGAGTTTTAAGTTTTAATTTCAGAATGGAAAAAAAGAAAACTTTAAACAGATTTGTTTAAAATCGTATTATTCGGCTTTTGTTGTCCGTTTAGACATATAAGATTTTTTTCGCGTTCCTCCCCTTTCTTCAGGAATTCAATATGAAACAGCAATATACACATTTAGATCTACACTGATGCTCAGTTACATAGAAAGTCGTGGAGATTGTAAGTATTCGTTTCTCTGTAGATCTGTTTTTCAGTCACCCCCCACCTTTACTATAACTTGAAAATATTCGTTTTCGAATCTCCCACAATATGTATACTTGAGAATATTCAAATTCATAAAAAAGATATTTTTTTCTATTTAAAGTAGTCTACTCGTACCCGCGGATTTTCGCTCCTTCAGTTATCCGCGGACAACCCCAATTAAAGAAGCAAGGCAGTAAAGCTACTAAGACACAAGGAGTTACTGATTAGGAAAGTATATCGAAAAAGAAACCATTATTAAGGGGTGAGAACAATAAAAGAGGAGGAATGAAGAAGACAAATGATAACAATTGTCATTGCACTTAGATTTTTGAGGATCAAAGTTAGATGGAAAGCATAAAGCCGGAAGAAGATCATAAAAGTGATAACTATGGGAGACGAAAATGTTAGTATAGAACTTCAGGCTGCAGCTAAATAATTTAACTGCAAACTTATTAGACCTTGTTGCTAATCTAGTCAGTCACTTAAATGTCATACGGGATACACGCTTGGGTGATTATGGCAATTTTGATCCATCACTGACTAGGCAGCAGATTTTCCCGTAGTAAGTTGCTATTTGCTTCTGTGATAAACTGGTTGCTAACCAATACTACAGAAACACAGGAAACACACCTACTCCTCAGATAATGAACTATTCCTCCTATATTAATAAGAGTTAACAGGAAGTTCTTCGGAGTTCTTAGAAGTTCCAAAGAGTTTTTAGAGTTCTATTAGAGTTCAGTAGAACTATTAGTGAGTTCCAGTTTGTACATAGTTGGATTAAGGCAGCTGATATTAGTCGGCAGTTAGCCGAATACTAAGGGCTCAGCTTTCAGTTGAAGATTACCAAGTTCCTAACAGTTTGGGTGCATTAAGCCGATTAGCAACCGACATAGCACGATTATAACCTTCAGTGCAAAAATCTACTCCACAACAAGAACCCAATCTGTTTTGCTATTCAACCTACAACTGGAGGGAGAAAAGATGGATTATTACCTTTCACAAGAATATTTGCGCGTAAGTGAATGCAACGATTAAAACTTGGATTCTAACTCGGCACTACCGATTTCTAATTCCGTGTTGATGTCTTTTGTTCCACAATGCATATACAATGTAGTACAGAGCTTAATTTAATAAATTCTCGCTACCACTGAGAAAATCTCATCCGAAGAGAACCCTACACCGAGGTATCTGAAGAGTTTAGTATTGACTAATTCTAAATTCTGAAGTTCAAAGTTGTCAGGAAAGCAAGAAACCAAAAAAGCGTAAAAAGAACGAGATTTGCCATAGAATAAATTGTTAGCATAAAACTTACGATTAAATCTTGTCATTCCAACTATAAAATTATCACACTTTACTGAAAATTTAGTAGTACGCTTAAATTCATGAAGTCGAGGTTCCATGGGAGAAAGTTAATCGGAACAATTACCATGAAAGCCTTTATAGACACAGCGTATCTAAATTACGGCGGCTGGAATGTAATCGGAGTTGAGATGCCAATCCATATATTGCGGATTGTTTTTTAAGTTTTATCAAGAATTTCTGAATATATAGCGGGAACACAGGACCACATGTGGCAGCAATGTTCAAAGCATTGGCGTATAAAAGACTTAAAAACAAGATAGATTAAGAACAGAAACATGACAGAGTAAAACAACTTTATAGTATTTCCAATTTATGTCAGTAGAGAACAATATATACTTTGTCTGTAATAAGTGTTCAAAATTACAAATCAGAGGTGATTCTGGGAATTAAGGCGTGCCAAAGAAAAGATTTAAATAAATATATGCAAATTCTCGAAAAGATGGGAGAAAGTACGATAGGGTGTAGCGGATAAGTAATTAATTCAAATTAACCTTCTTCTTCACTTTTACAAAAATGCACACTGACGTGTGAAATCCTGGTTTTCCCAAATAGAAAAAGGATTGACCATGTGCTTAAAGAAAAAGTCCAACCCAGAATTCGCAAGTGGGTGTTAAAATACATTTTGACCAATGGGAGCGACTTGTAAGACTTGAGGACTTCGCGAGTCAGTGCGAAAATCAAATGACAATAAAAAATTACAACTACGAAAATTTTCTACAAGTCTTGATACGCATAACTTTGTTGATCAAATGAATTTTTAAAACTTCGGAATAAAAATTAAATGTAAAGGCTTATTGTTTGTTTTTTTAATAAAAAAATATTTTAGTCGCGTTTGACACGTGTGATTTGATTTCTGTGACGTAATTCAACAACCATCTTAGTTCTTAGATGTTTTACGGAGCAAATGTAAACAATCGGCTCCATTGGTCAAAAAGTGCGAAAGGGAAAATTGCTAAACTTAAACTCAAAAAGTATGTGTCGACCTGGCTTTACTGTAGATATGTGTCCCTAGAAAGTTTGAATGGCATAGCTTAAAAAATGTAGGCGTGCATAGCTCACAGTCACACATAGTCACAGATTGCCTTTTATATATAGAGATAATATATATATATATATATATATATATATATATATATATATATATATTATATTTATATAATTATTCATATTATATTATATATTATTTATATATAAAATTTTTATATAATATTAAATATAATCATATTTAGAGCCAGTTATAATATCCAGGATGTGCTAAATTAGACAACTTGATTTGTAGACAATCAAAAACATCAGTTTTTTCTGGGAGCTGTTAAAGTAAAACAGCTAAAATATAAAACAGAATAAGGTTAGTGAAATTTTCTAAATCCATCCCATAAATCATTTTTTGAAGGTTGTTTTGAACGAGCTAACTTCAAGAGCATTTGATACGAATGCCGGCGTCCCTCATTGCTCTATCCTAGGACCTACACTTATCCTGATGCTCATCAATGATTTTCCTGATAGTTTCCAAGTCGGCATCTATGCAGATGACAGCAACATTTAAAAGAAAATCTGCCAAGGCTAACAAGGTAAACCTAGCAGCTACCCTTCAAAAGGACCTACAATATGTGATTGAATGGACTGGCATCTGAGTCCCACCCGTTCACAGTTAGACCAACCAAATTCAGACGACAATTCTGCTCCTTCCGCTTATTTTCTCGCACTTCCCGCCTGTGGAACTCGCTTCCTTATTCTTAATTTCCTGGCGGCTACCACTTCCAGGAATTTAAATGCAAGGTCAATACTCATCTCTTAACTACTTGACCCTAGTTCTTTCCACACCGCTCTGTATATCCTTTCCTTTCTCTCCACCTTTGCTACTGTCATCACAGCTGTATTCCCATCCTTCTCTTGCTACTTTCTAACTGGTTCATCATTCTCTTCAATTTCCTCTAATCTTTTTCTCTTATGTAGCCCCTTGCACATCAGTGGCGTAGGAAATGGCTGGTAAATTTTAATGCTTCCAAAACGAAGTTGCTGACCTTGAAACACCATGAAGAAATTTTACTGCCTACCACCAGAAAAGATGACATTAGTACTCCTAGAGAGCAACACATTTCGCCTCTATGGCCTTACTCTCTCAACTGATTTCAAATAGAATGACTTTATTGAATACATAGCTGCATTTACTGTTAGGAAAATTATGTCACTGTGTCGAGCCAGAAAAGCTTTCTCGTCAGAATCGCACATTTATAAATACTAGCGGAACCCGTGGAATTTCCACGGAAGGATAATTATGATTTCCTGGAAAGATTTTACTTTGTCTTACTACAAATGATACTAACGTCTTCAAACATAAAGGTATTGGATAATAAAATAACAATAACACAGAGTGTAATTTTATTAAAATATTTGTATGTCCATAGAAGCTACTTTACTGTCTTGTATTATATTAAGCGGCGTATGCACAGACCATAACCAAAATACTGTGCACTATTTTGTGAGAGATTTTGAAAGAGACAATTTTTTTTTTATTACTGAAAAATCATGGCTTCTGCGTCCATTGTAAACAGAAAAAAACAACTGAGTAATGGTCAAAGGGTGTAGAGGCCAGAAATTTCGTTATTAGGTCGCGGGATACGACAACAAACCTACCTATTTTTACTATATTGTACAGTACGAACACATATACCCACGCACAATTACTGCTACAACCACCAGCTTAAGCTGCTACTGTTATGGCAATGCTATAGGCTGTCTCCTCGTACTCTTTCACTCTTTACTATCCTTCCGTTTGGTAAAGGTGAGAGAAAGGCTGAGGAGAGTAAAAATAGAGGAGAAGGAAAAGCTCGTGTAGAGACTGTGGCGTAACGGACGGAGGAACTAAGTAAGTAACAAACTAAGCAAGGAACAAGCAGAATTATTATATGATACCATTCTTTCGTGCATTGAATACTGTTGCCATATCTCCTCGGGTGCTAGTGCTATTCATCTTAAGGTTCATGACAAAATCAAGAGAAGGATCTGTACTATAATTGATCCTGAGTTAGCAGTCCGACTTCAGTCACTTTTACACCGACGTGATAAGGCTTCCCTCTTTTTTTTTTTACAAGTATTTTCATGGCAACTACCCTGAGAAGCTTTTCTCCTAGTTTCCCGACCTCATGTATTTACACTGACTATTATACTGTATCAAAGTCCAACAATTTTACTGTCGAAATAGTTAAATGTAACCGTTACTTCTACTCTAACAGATTTTTTCTCGCATTTACGGTTTCTGAAATTCCCTTGCATTTGCTTGATTCCCTGATAGGTACAATCTCAAAAAATTTAAATACAATGTCAATTGCCTTCTTTTGTCTACTTGATTCCCATCCAACTCTTATCATTTCTTCGACATCCCCTGCACCTCGTTTATTTCTCACTGTAATCTCTGCACACCATTGTATGCTTCTTAGTATGTTTTCTATAAAATCAATTTGAAACAGTAAATTTCGTCCATACGAAAATTATGTCCTCTCTAAGCGTTTCTGTCGCGTGAGTTATATAACAACTTAGTTTCTAGAACTGAACAGTCAGACGACCCACTAATGTTCTGATTGTAGCAGTAAATTCACATGAAGAAAACATCTGCACGTTTCAATATAGCAAACATGTGTAAATAGTCTTCTCCTATACTGATTACCAGTTAAAGATCTACATTTAAACACATAGCTAATGAGTTAAGTTTGAGTTTTGTTTAAGGGTATATCAACCTCTGTGGGGTATTTAATAACCTAAAAGATGGCGGCGTTAGACCATTTTTTTAATTATTCGTTATAATCAGAAGGTTGATTTAGTCAGATTTTAATAAACATTTTTTTTAGAAAACTAAATATAACCTCGACATTTTCGGCAAAGACATAAGAATAATCAAGAATCTCTACTGGCAGCAAACGGCCTGCATACGGACAGGTAACGACCTCAGTAGATACACAAAGATAGAAAAAGGTGTAAGACAAGGATGTGTCTTTTGACCGGATTTGTTCAACCTATACAGCGAGAATATTTTGAGGACCATAGATGACACACCAGGATTTGTTATTGGAGGCCACAACCTGAACAACATAAGATATGCGGACGACACAGTACTGATTGCGGACACGAAAAGGAAACTACAAGATCTCATACAGAAAGTAGCAGTGGAGAGTGACAAAAAGGGACTACAATTAAACTTTAAGAAAAACTGAGTGCATGGTCATCAGCAAAAGATACAACCCAAAATGCCAAATACAGGTGGGGGATAACAGAATCAAACAAGTCCAAGAATTTAAGTACCTAGGAAGTGTTCTAACAGGAGATGGAAAGTGCGACACGGAGATACGAAGGCTAATTGGCATGGCAAAGGACGCGTTCCAGAAGATGAGCAAAATACTAACACACAGGAAAATCTCAATAGAAACGAAGAAAAGAGTGCTAGACTGCTACGTGATGTCAGTTCTTCAATACGGTTGTGAATGCTGGACAATATCATCGAAAATGAGGACAAAACTGGAAGCGGCCGAAATGTGGTTCTACAGAAGGATGCTACGGATATCGTGGACTGAGCATACAAGCAACGATGAAGTGTTAGAAAGAATGGCAACAAAAAGGAAATTGATGCTGAGCATCAGGAAGAGACAACTGAAGTTCCTTGGACATGCAACGAGGAAGGAGAGCCTGGAGAACCTGATACTGACTGGACAGATAGAAGGAAGGAGAGACAGAGGAAGGCAGCGGATAACATATTTGCAGGGTCTGATCAGGTGGATGACGGAACGGGGGTTGCCAGGAGCAACAGGAGCAAACATAATAAGAGCCACAAGGGATAGGGAGACGTGGAGATCCATGATCGCCTACGTCCTGAAGGGACAGAGCACATAGAAGAAGAAGAAGAAATATGTCTTCTAGTTTTGTATTCAAACATATTTTACTGAGAATAATTTTTTTTTTCGAAAATGTGTTATGGTAATAATTTTTTCTTCAATATTATTTCTTGGCAATATTTTCCTTCAAAAATGTATATTTTTTATAAAAGTATTTTTATGTATATATTTCTATAAAAGTTTGGGTGTTAACTATTTGTCCATAGCTGGGACCCTAACAGCTGCTACCATTTTGGGCCAGGGTCGACCTTAAACAACAGCAATTAAGAAGTGATTCCATACTCCTCACAACCTCACAATCAGAGACCTTGTTCTCGGACACAGTTTAGGGACATACGCAGGACCAACATAGCTAAAGAAAGAAGATATATAGTCATAAATTTTCCAAAGGTAAGTGCGCTTAAGTGACAAACTCGACTCTTATTTGAAACCCTGCCCGCGATTTTACATTCCGAGCTGTTTATCCATTAACGTGAATAGAGAATTATAAGAAATAAGGAAATTCGAATAACCATGCGTGCGTATGTGTGCGGGTGTGCATTTGTGAGAAAGAGTAAGTTAGTGAGTGAGGGAGTGAGTGAGGGAGTAAGTGAGTGAGTGTCTGATATTTTAAAATAGTATTTTATGTTAAAAAAATATGTAAGGCGATATATGTAAATATTTAAATGTATATACACGCACTTATTTATCCATCTATTTATTTATAAAAAGAAAATTATTGATGCATTTATTTTCAAAAATTATTTATCTACTTATACATAAAAATATACTAAAAATATTTATAATGTGTGTAAGCTTACAAAAAATGCAGATTAAAAATATGGAAAAACAAACAAATAATCTTAAATATTTTTTATGAACTTGTTTAAACATTGAGGAAAAATGATCATGTATTTGTCCGTTTCATTTGAAAGTGAAAAAATAATTTCCTTTTGAGTAGAAAAAATGTGCAAATGTTCAGCAGAAATACCTCTCTCCACCATCCCTCCCTGAATACACAAAGACACACACACACACACGTACACACGCACACACGCAAATGCACAGATACGCACACACATACAAACACACACACACACACATATATATATATATATATATATATATATATACAAGGTGCAATGGGTAAATTTTCGCTATTTTATATTTTTAATTTCCCGCATGCACGTTGATTGCTTTTTGATTTTGTCAACGACACAGTATAGTAGGGTCAGTTGGGTACCCTCTGTGAGAAAAAGAGCACCATGACTCAATATACACTGCAAGAAATTTACAAATGGTATGCAGTACTGCTTAGCATTTACGTCGAAATCTTCAATACGAAACATTTCAAACTGCTTGGGTGTCAATCTGGGGACAGTGCAGTGGGTTTGGAAAAAGTTGGATGATATGTCCAGGCAAGCATCATAGAGTTCAGATTAATGACGACCTTATGCTTCCATTTGTCTTTCCACGGGGAACCATCATCAATATGAAGCGCTACCTTGAATATGTTGTGCTGCCGTGGGCCAAGAGAGTGGATGCGGGAAGACCCCGATATCTGGCAACAGGACTCTCTACCATGCCACACATGCAGGAGAATTCAGTGACCATATACCACTTACATTTGGCTAGTTAACACCCGAGACTTCAACCATCTTGATAATTATATGTAAGGTGCATTTGATTAAGATACCATCAGAACTCCTTGTGACACCAAAGACGAAGTGAAGCCAAAGATTATGGTAGTATCAACTTAAACAAGAAGATCCGAAGTGACCTGGAAGCCGTAGCTGAAACGATTAGCGACTTTATTGACTAAATTTACACAAGATAATTTATTTCAAGATATTTTTGTGTAATGTTTGGTAAATATACCTGTCTAAGAAAGATGTCAGTGTTATTTTCTTTTTTGCTTAATTTAGATGGCAATTCATCCATCGCACCCTGTATTTTTTCTGTATATCTATTTTCAGTTTATTTTTCATTATCTATCTCATTCATTCCATCTCCATCTCTGTCTCTATCAATTAAAATAGATAGATAGATAGATAGATAGATAGATAGATAGATAGATAGATAGATAGATAGATAAAAAATGATACATATATCTATAGAGCGAGAAACATTGATAAGAAATTGAATGAAGAAGAGAGAGAGGGAGAGAAAGAAAGTAAGAGACAGTTATAGAGAGATAGATACTGGTAGATATAGCTATAGAGTGGGATAGAAAAATAATGAGTAGATAGAAGCTGATATGTATTGATAGAGAGATAGATAAATAATGAAAATATTTAGATAAAACTGATATATATCTATATATCGAGAGAGACGAAGATAATATATATATATATATATATATATATATATATATGAAGATAAAGATAAAAAATAAATAGATAGAAACTAATATATATAGGGAGATGAATAAATAATGAAATGAATTAGATCGAAAGATAGATAGATAGATAGATAGATAGATAGAAATTGGCATATACTTATTATTATAGAGACAGATACATAATGAAATAAATTAGATAGATAGATAGATAGATAGATAGATTCTAACATATATGTATCAATAATTAAAGAGAAGATTAAAAGAATTTGATAGATTCTGACATATATGTCTCAATAGTGAGATAGATAATGAAAAACATTAGATAGATAGATAGATAGATAGATAGATAGATAGATAGATAGATAGATAGAAACTGACATATATTTATTAATATGGAGACAGATAAATAATGAAAGAAATTAGATAAAAGGCTAAATAATAAAGGAAATGAGAAAGATAGTTGCATAATGATCGTTATTAAAGAAAACTACTTCAAATTTATGAATGTTTATACTGTCAACTCAAAAACTAAGTGCATCATTTACATAATCTGCAGTCTAATTCAACATGGAGCTGTAATGATGTATTGATTAACAATAATCACGTAGCTCATTCTTAAAACAGAGTTCGTGCACCGACGAGTAGTGAGTGAGCTGTTGCGATTCGGAATTTGCTTCGAACAATCTTTCGTTCTAAAACCAGTTAGCAACGAAAATGACCTCGTGTGAAAGTCAATTGTTTTAATTAAATATCTTATGTCCTACGTACATCTTATTTCTGCCATTTTCTTTGTTTGCACACGTCTCTTTCCTACTCTCACCTATTTTCCTCTCTACTTCTCTCCCTCTCTCTTTATCTCTCACTCTCTCTCATACTCTCTCTATCTCTCTCTCTTTCTCTCTCTCTGATGATCTTAGGCATGACGGTAAACTGTATCCTGCAGCAAGGCCTCTGATTGGGAGGTTGTAATGATCATGGAACCACTTCTTAATTGTTGTTCCCAGGTCCACCCTGACCCGGAGTGGTAGCACCTCTTAGGGTCCCAGGTATGGGCAAATATCTAACCCCTAACTGAGGTCAAAAGACTATGGAAGTATAAAATTACACTTTTATAGAAATATATACATAAAAATAGACTTTTTTAGAAAAAATATATATTTTTGAAGGAAAAATATTTCTACTACATTTTTGAAGAAAAAATTATTACCATAACACATTTTTGAAGGAAAAATATTATTCTCAGCAAATAATTTTTGAATACATAACTAGAAAACATTTTCAGTTTTCTAAAAATAAAAAAAACTGAAAACAAATTTTCATTCAAATCTAACTAAATCAGCCTTCCCACTGTAACTGAGCATAAAAAATACCTTAAACTCCCACCTTTTTGGCATTAAATAACCCACAAAGAATGATATGCCGTTAAACAAAACTCAAAACTCAAAAACTCTCTCTCTCTCTTCCCTCGTTTTTTTTCTCTCTCTCTCTATGATGACATCTTACAGCAAGAAATCAAAAAACGTAGACAGTTATCCGTAGGCACATTCAAATAATATTCTAAACAAAAGTGTTCATTTTCAAATACCGGACTAAAAACAAATTCCAAATTTGCTACCTACAACCACATTATGAGCAAAACGACATAAATAAAATACTGTCATTTAAATATAACACACTTTTCTAAAAAAATGCGAAAAATAGAATCTACGAAAAATATACGAAATTTTTTTTAAAAAAACAAACAAATATATGAAATATAAATAAATATATATAAACATTTTCTAATAAATATATACATAAAATATACCTCTGGAAAGTCATATTTATAAATTAACTAAAGTAGTAATACAAACTACCGACAACAGTAATAAAATAAGTGAGGAAGGCACGTTTACATATTTTTCACCTGACTTTATCCCCGGTTAAAAGAAGTAGTGACATGTAGAAAGTTTTATAGATGAAACTAACAGTCACCATGCAGTGTTGCTCTCGCTCTCACACTCCCTCTCTAACTCACACTCTTTCTCACACTCACTCTCTCTCTCACGCGCACATTCACTATATATATATATATATATATATATATATATATATATATATATCGAGAGAGAGATTAATAAATACAAATATGCATAGACACACAAATACACGCAATATATAAAAATATTTCTGAAAATAGTGCAAACTCTGAAAGTATTACATGGTCCTCGTCCTTCAAATATGTATTTTTTTTTCTTTTATAAGCGTTTCACCCCGAGTAAGGCATGTTACTGTCACTACTGCGCAGGGGGCTACATAGAGTGGAGAAAGGATGATTAAATATAGGAAATGTCAGAGGGTGGGTAATAGGCGGGTAAGGATACAGAGAATGAGGGTTGGGTAAATGAGAGTATTCTGAGAATAATTGGGAGTTAGTGTGATAGGAGGTGTCTATTGACCCTACATTTAAACACCTGGAGATTGTAACTGTCGGGAAAGCAGACTTGTGGAAGGGAGTTCCACAGGCGGGAAGCGCGAGAAAAGAAGCAGTTGGAGTAGAATTTACGGTTACATCTTATTTGTTTAACTGTAAAAGGGTGGGACCTAGTTGCTAATCTACTATCTCGTGTAAATTCATGCTTAGGCGGCATCAGTGATCTAAGCTCATCGGAGCAGAAGCCATGAAAGTACTTGTAGAAGAGGCACAGGGAAGCCACATCACGCCGATGAGAGAGTGGTTGCAGCCGGTCTGCCAAGTCAGTATCAACCACGTTACAGGTCCTCCTTTGTATTTTGTCAAGAAGCCCAAGGAGAGCAGCAGGAGCACCCGACCAGATATGGCAGCAATACTCAATACACGGGCGGATGGTAGATTTGTATATGTGCAGAATAGATTCAGGTGGGAAAAACTTCCGGGCCCTGCTTTCAATTTTAAAACCTTAAACTCACAAATTGATATTTCAAAATATTTAAATCATCAGTGTCCATGTCTTCACAGCTGTGCTTGTCTATGCACAGGGTAATGTCTCGGAAAAGATTACATATATTGGGATACTCATTTTTCCTTGTCTTTCTCCTGATGAGACTTGATACTAGGGTACTCACCACACATGTACGAAGTTGCGGAACGGATATGTAGTTACTCCATATAAGTCACAGCTTGGAATGCGGTTTCTAATGAAAGAAAGAGGGAGTCTTTATATTGCCTTTGGGTCAACATAGCAGTTGTCCAAAAAAAAAAAAAACATAATTATAATACCACATGTGTTTTCTCAGTGTTGCTTTACGTTTTGAAAACCCTGAAAGTGTTACATATTTCTACTCCTTAAAATGCGCATTGTGTTAAATTTCAAAACCATAAACTCGCAATTTGATATTTCGAAATTTCCGAGAGTTTATACAAATCATTGCTCTTTCTTCGTATTTCAAACTAGCAGTGTAACCAGGCGTTGCTCGGGTGTAATGAAAGCTTTAAAACTAATCCATGGTCCTAGAGCTGGGACTCTTTGGACGTTGGCACGAAACACTAAAAAGCAATAGTTGTTTCCAATTAAAGTGAAACCGTAGACTGAAAGAAAAATGAATGGATGTAAGTCAAATTTTGATTTCCTGGTATCGATATCAAATAAAATGTTCTGTCGTAAACTGAATTTTGAAGGCTAAATGAGTTCTCTGAGTAAATAGTATCATGGCTGAGACTACAAAACTACCATTATACCTACTTAGAGCCAAACCCGAAGTAAAAACTAAAATAAAAGGGCTGAAAAAATACAGACATACAGGCAGATAATCAGACGCACACACAAACATCTTGCCTTATATATATATATATATATATATATATATATATATATATTATTGATGTTCTGCACTATTGTAAGAACTACAACCTTGAAACTTCTGAATATTGTTTCCTAGGTCTTTCTCTATGAGTGTATCAAATTTGATTAAAATCGGACTACTTCTTTTATAACCCGATTTTTTCGATTATCGATTTTCGATGTTTATCGGAGGTACCTCGACACAAAACCTAGCTAAGAACACTCGCAGATGCTTATAGTAAAACTGTGCAAATTTTCACGATAATCGGTTCAGCCATTTCGGCGTCTGTAGGTAACGGATACACACACAAAGACACACACACACACACAAAGTTTCATTTATAAATAAGTTTAGATAAATTTAGGGGAAATAGATGTTGCACTGATTTAGTTAAAACTGAATTTCTAGGTTACAATATGTATTTATTTCCTATATTGTTAACATATACAATTATATGTAAAGATAGTAAATGTCTTTCAGTGTCACAGGAATCGTACCCCATGAACTTTTTATTGTCTTTCTTTCATTTAAAATAAGTTTTAAAAGAAATACCAGATTTGAAATCCCAAATAAAAAAGAATTCACAAGAAAATATTGTTTGTTTCTATCTATCTATCTCTCTCTCTCTCTCTCTCTCTCTCTATATATATATATATATATATATATATATATATATTATCATTTCACTCCAAGCAAGGCAATAAAGTCACGATGTCTAAAAAGGTTAACGATTGACAATGCTTTTCGATTTTTGAAGATCAAAGTTGACAGGACAGGAAGAAACCAGAAGAAAATTACACAAAGAAGAGAAAAATCCGTATATGTAATGAACTAGCAAAGGGAACATGAAATGTTACATGATCCTAATGGTAAATTTATGGATAACATTGGTGTCACGGAGATTTTTTTAATGATTAAGAAATTTGTTTTATTTTTATGACTTATTAATTTTTGTGGGGTTATTAATTCTTTTATGGCATATTTTATTCTTTATCGGATATTAATTTTTCTGTTTGTTATTAATTTTTGGGGCGTTCTTAAATGTTGCCGGTTATTAATTTTTAATGATTTGTTATATTTTTGGATTATTAAATTTCTATGGCTTATTAATCTTTTATTGGTTATTAATTTTTTATGATATATTAAAATTTTTGTGGTCTTTTATTTCATGAGGGTTCTTAGTATTCTATGGTTTCTTAAATTTTTGTGGGTATTAATTTTGTGAGGGTTATTAATTTTTATGGCTTATTAAATTTTTGTGGGCTTTTAATTTTGTGAAGGTTATTAATTTTTTATGGCTTCTAAATTATTTGTGGACTCTTAATTTTATGAGGGTAATTAATTTTTATGGTTTATTAATTTTTTGTGAGCTGTTAATTTTGTGGGAGATATTATTTTTTTTGGATTATTAAATTTTTGTGGCTTATTAATTTTTTTTGGACTATTAATTTTGTGAGGGTTATTAATTTTTTATGGTGAATGAAATTTTTGTGGGCTATTAAATTTGTGAGAGTTATTAATTTTTTATGGTGTATTAATTTTTTGTGGGCTATTAATTTTTGTGAGGGTTATTAATTTTTTATGGCTTATTAATTTTTGTGGGTTATTTACAGCACAAAACTGATAGAAATGGCGTATAGAACCTGGATTTCTCAAGCGGTTTTATTGTAAGGACTGACTGAATTCGATCTCATTAATGAAAAGATTACAGTGGAAAATTAGTTTGACATGTTTTTCTTCCTCATTTCTCTCCCAAATTCTTTAGAAACGAAGACTTTTCATCAATTTACTCGAGCCACAAGATTATCAACTAGGTCCCGCCTTTTTACAATGAAATCAACAAAAATCGACAGCTACAATCTCCAAGAATTTAAATTTAAAGTCAATAGTCATCTCCTATCTCACTACCTTGCATCCTATCTTTCATGTTCCTTTCTCCGTCCACTCCACTCTCATCAGTATTCTCATCCTTCTCTTAACCACTTTCTGACACCCACCCCCATATCCTGTCACTTTTTCTCATAACTTTCTTCCTATGTAACACCCTGCGCACCAGTGTTAGTAAACTGCCTTGCTTGGGGTGATATGATTAAAAAAAATAATAGCAGCAGCCCGATATAATAATGAGTGTAAAATTATCTTTTTCAGCACAATCTGAAAAATATAAGATACATAGATGATACTGTGCTGATATCACTTACGAGATAAAAAGAAAAAAAAACAAAAACAAAAACAAAAACAAGAAAAACAAGACATCCTAGAGAAGGTAGCTAAATAAAGTGGACGGAAAAGACTAAGCATAAACTACAATAAAAAGAAATAAATGCATGGTGATTATTAAAAAGAGGTTTCCAAAATGCCAACTACAAGTTGGGGCTACTGAAATCAAGTAGGTAAAGAAATTTAAATGCCTTGGAATTGTTCTAACAGAGGACGGAAAGGGCAAACACTGAGATCCGAAGGTGCATTCGCATGGTCAACTATTCATTCCAAGGGCTGAGTAGAATTAAGTAAGACAGGAAAATTTCACTGGAAACAAATAAAAGAGGTTAATGTGATGATCTGAATGTGGTTTTTCAGAAGGATGTTCAGGATACCATTGGCTGAACATGTGAGCAACGACGAGGTTTTTTAAAGGACGGGAACGAAAAGGAACCTGATACTTAACATCTGGAAAAAAACAACTGATGTTTCTGGGACAAGTAATAAGGAAAAGTGAGTTGAAGAATCTGATCAGGCACTTGTGCCATACGTAATACACGCTTGGGCGATCATGTCTCGGAATAGACATGACTGACTGAGCAGAAGATAATCTCGCAGTAGGTTGTCATTGCTTTCTGCGGTAGACTGGTTGCCAGCCAAGGCTAGAGAACCAATTCGTCCTGTTATTTAACCCATAACTGGAGGGAAGAGACGGATTAGTACCTTTCCCAAGGGTATTTGCGCGTAAGTGAATGCAATGAATTCAACTAGAATTCGAACTCGGCTCCCCGATTTTGCGTTCCGAGCTGATATCCACTGCACTTCAACGCACATCTGAAGAATCTGATACTTAGATACTAAAAGAGAGACAGGAGAAAGCAATGTGTCACATATTTGATAAACGTGAGCAAATGGATGTGCGTTGTGTTGCAGTGGATATCGGCTCGGAACGAGAAATTGGGGAGCCGAATTCCAGTTTTAATTCATTGCATTAACTTACGCGCAAATTCCATAGAGAAAGGTATTAATCCGTCTCTTTCCTCCAGTTATGGGTTAAATAATAAAACAGATATTGTTCTATAGCCTTGGTTGGCAACCGGTCTACCGCAAAAATCGATGGCAACCTACTGCGAGATAATATTCTTCCCAGTCAATCATGCCTCTTTCGAGACATGATCGCCCAAGCCGACGGCACTTAAATGACTGAGCAAATGGATGACAGAGCAGAAGAAGAAAAGTCATCCAAGCAAATGAAGGTGTTGTTTATAATTATGCTGTATTTCTAGATATGACTTATTTAACATAGTGATCTTATATAACTGATTTTATGAACAAAATCCTAACAAATAAGAAAGGTTTAATGTGAAGCATTTTATCTTTTAAGAATTCAATGAGCTAAAGAGATGTTTGCCTTGATGCGACGAAGCACGCACACAAATAAAATAAAATAATATTAAATTTGAATAAACTAATTTTAAGTATGTTTTTGGCATATAATCTAGTCGATTTCATTTCTTTTTGATTTTTTTTCCCCGGTTATACTTTAATTTTGTTTGCTATTGAATATACCACGTTGTGATTATAAGTCTGCCAAAAAAAGATGAAATGTAAATTTACTGCGGATGATCTAGTGTTTAAATTACTGTGACTTCCCTGTGCCTCTTCTATAAATATTTTCACGGTTTCTGCTCCGATGAACTTAGATTATTGGTGCCGCCTAGGTAAGAATTTACACGAGATACTAGATTAGCAACTAGGTCCCACCCTTTTACATTAAAACAGATAAGATGTAACCGTAACTTCTAATCCAACAGCTTCTTTTCTCGCGCTTTCTGCCTGTGGAATTCCCTTCTACATGGCTGCTTTCCCGACAGCTACAATCTCCAGGAGTTTAAATGTAATGTCAATAGACACCTCCTATCACACTAACTTGCATCTATTCTCCCAACACTCTCACCATCTACCCAACCATCATTCTCGGTATCCTTACCTGTCTATCACCCTCCTTCTAACATTTCCTATATCTAAACCATCCTTTCTCGCCACTTTCCCCTCTATGTAACCCCCTGCGCAATAGTGGCAGTGAAATGCCTTGCTCGGGGTGAAACGATTATAAAAAAAACTGCTTTATCTCCTACTTAATTCAAAATTATGTTCAAATACCTTATGATGAGCAACTAATACATGTTGTATGTTGTTTTGTAAAATATTAACCTTTTGTTTATGTAATCTTTTATTTAAATTTCTTGAGGCTTCTCTAATATATTTCTTGTAACTATTATTGCAGGTGATGAAGTAAATTTTTAGATTTAAGGTATGCTCTAGTCGCATAAATTATGTGACAACCATGACTTGGGTCTCCTGATTATGTGACTCGGGGTTGAGTCATGTTGCCAGACAGTATCTTCACAGTCTTGACTCAGATGAATGGATGAATAGCGTTGCACTTACTAGTGATCACTCTAAACACATTCGAAATCACACTTAGACTCATCCAACTCTTTCCGATTTGTCTGCCCTGTCCTTAGTTTGAAACATAAACACTATAAAATGTTCGTATTGGAAAGTCCGAAGTGAATGTCAAATAGTACAGCTTGCCGTTTTTAATATTTCTGGCAAAATAAATTGTGTTATAGAGCTCTTTTGTTCACAGGCGGTACTCAACTGACCCTACTATACTGGGCAACAGACAAAATAAAAAAACAAACTGCATGTGCGAAATTAAAATTGTAAGATATTGACAATTTTATCCATCGCGTACTGTAGAAAAATAACAGAACGAGATAGATAGATAGATAGATAGATAGATAGATAGATAGATAGATAGATAGATAGATAGATAGATAAGAAAGGATTAATATATATATATATATATATAAACATATATATATATATATATATATATATATACAGATAGATAGATAGATAGATAGATAGATAGATAGACATAGATAGATAGATAGATAGATAGATAGATATAGATAGATAGATAGATAGATAGATAAAAAAGGATATATATATATATATATATATATATATATATAGATAGATAGATAGATAGATAGATAGATAGATAGATAGATAAGAACAGGACATAGATAGATAGATAGATAGATAGATAGATAGATAGATAGATAGATAGATAGAAGAAAGGATTAATATATATATATATATATATATATAAACATATATATATATATATATATATATATAGATAGATAGATAGATAGATAGATAGATAGATAAGAACAGGACATAGATAGATAGATAGATAGATAGATAGATAGATAGATAAAAAAGGATTAATATATATATATATATATATATATATATACAGATAGATAGATAGATAGATAGATAGAGATGAGAGTGAGAGAGAAAGAGAGAGAAAGAGCTGAAGAAAAAGAGTTATCATGTATTGAATAATGTAAGTTTTAAAAGTATCTTCAATGATAATCACGGTTAATTGAAATCAATGTCTACAGACATAGATCCAGTATCAGTCGTCACGAAATTGGAGAACGTGTTCCCCTCATTCCTTTGGTCAATAACGCTCTTCTACTGTTTCTATGACCGGCTAACATAGATATTACAAATAGTCTCACTGACAAAAAAAAAAAAAATTGATATTTTGAAAATATGTACATCAAGAGTTCTCTGCAAATAACAAGTCGAATGTTTAAAAGGAAAATATTACAGACATGTGCGAGTTTATACTCTTCGAGTGTCGCTTCGAATAAAAAATAATGGCAAAACAACAAATTCGATAGAGAAATTTACATTCCTCAACACGAATTTGACAAATTAGATTTATCAGAGCTGTTACGAGAGTGTATAAAATATCGCCTTTTTTTTTCTAACAGTTTTATACTCAAAATGTCATTTCATGCAGACACTTAGAGATTATCGGGGATTCAGTTAGTTTATTATTAACATAATTCCATTTTAGTTATATCAAAATTTTTTTTATTCTTCCTTATTGAACTTTACTTCAAAGGTTATTATATAGCGGGTTGCTTATTGTTGCAGGTTTACGGAATTTGGCCTTGTGGTAGATAACCCACTATAAGTCATAAAATGATTATAAATTAAAAAAAGGTAATTTGAGGTGAAAATAACATTTATACAATACACATAGCAATTAATGTTTTACAATTAAAGTAATTTTTTTTTTTTTTATAAGCGTTTCACCCCGAGCAAGGCATGTCACTGCCACTACTGTGCAGGGGGCTACGTAGAGTGAAGAAAGGCTGATTAAATATAGGAAATAACAGAGGGTGGGTGATAGGCGGGTGAGGATACCGAGAATGAGGGTTGGGTAGATGAGAGTGTTGTGAGAATAGTTGGGAGTTAGTGTGATAGGAGGTGTCTATTGACCCTACATTTAAACACCTGGAGATTGTAACTGTCGGGAAAGCAGACTTGTGGAAGGGAGTTCCACAGGCGGGAAGCGCGAGAAAAGAAGCTGTTGGAGTAGAATTTACGGTTACATCTTATTTGTTTAACTGTAAAAGGGTGGGGCCTAGTTGCTAATCTAGTATCTCGTGTAAATTCGTGCTTAGGCGGCACCAGTGATCTAAGCTCATCGGAGCAGAAGCCATGAAGGATAGGACCAACGGAGGTTAAAGTGTTCAAGACAGATAATAATGCTGAAAAAGGTAATTAGTGCTTAGGAATGTGGAGGTAAGGAATGTTCATTTTGAAGTTGCCACTTCTAGGGTCCGTAAGTCAGTAAGTTCGTTTATGAGGCAACAGTCTTTGAAGTGGTCGATCCTGAGGTCAGTAAGTACTTTTGAGACAGGGAAGAAGTGATGATAGGTGAAGGGAGGTGAATTTAGTAGCCGCTCAACTTAAGTCAAGGGGATATTAATTACATTCTTCTCCTGCGTCAGTCTGTCTGACGATGCTTTGTGTCTCCGCTTTTTATATCTGCTTTTTGGATCCAAAGCAGCTCGTTTGAGATTTCATACTTGTATTTGATTGGCTGGTAAATAAAATTCGTGTAAGCTCGCGAAATGGAAATTTGATATTTGATTAATTTTTATTTTTCAACCGGAACATCTGCGCGAATACACCTGCGCAGAGATGATTTTTGTTCATTTGCTTTCTGGTTGTTATAAAGCAAACATCCGGTCCCTCGCTTTTGCTCGGTATCACCACAATTACAAGAACATAACCAAAATCTTTCTATCACTCGATGATACATCCGATAACCACCGAACGGAATTTTCACTTATCGCGATGAACGAGTGTTCTTATAGGGATGGCCCGTAAGTTAAGCACGTATTAGGACTTAAACTCAACCCCTCAAGTGGAACTCTATCATACGACCCGTCGCAAAAGATCCCCTGGGAAAATATTTGCTTCCCTTTATTCATTTATCGTAATACCCGACTCCTCAAGTTATCCTCAACCTTTACAAACATTTAGACGAGGATGAAAATAGCGTCTTTCCAGTTGTGGTAGATAGTAATTGTCTTAATGCCCTTTTGGATGGTGAATTATTTTTCTCACTGCAAACTCTTCCCCACCGATGACATGTCGCAAGCTGCTGTATCGATTTTTTTTCAGGTGAACAACATAAAGGTTGTTTTATTTTTTGCTCACGTTTCCCGTTTGTGGAACCCCCATTATGTATGCTTGCTTCCCTGATAGATTCAAAAGTTTACATGCAACGTCAATTGCTATCTTCTATCTCTTTGATTCTCATTGTTCTCTTATCCTTTCTTCGACATCATCTGCAACTTCATTTTTTTCATACACTACAAAACAGTTTTTTGTATATATCTTAAGCTGGAGTTTTCAGGGATTCTTTCAATGTGTTGTTTTATTCCATTTTTTTTTCATTCCAAGTGCACGTACTATTACTAGTACTATTCTTGTTTTCAATTTCCACATTTTTTCTATTTCAATTTCCAGGTTTTTATATTTTGCCAGTTTTTGAATTCCTTGGTTGCTATATTACAATCCGCTGGACAAGCCATATCAATTAATAGGCAAGTTTTAGGCAAGTTTTTTTTCTTTTTGTTTTTTTACTATAATGTCCGGCCTATTTGCTTCATTGTTTCTGTCTCTGTAGATGGTGTAATCACCTAGAATGGTGACATCTTCTATTTCTGTAACCAGTGCTGGGTAATGTTCATACCAGTGTTTGTTTACATATTTTCCAAGTTGTTTGCACATTGCCCAATGTAAATATTGCCCCACTCTATCGTGACTATTTTTATATTCATTTGGGGCAAGTACGGAACATCCAGAGATTAGGTGGTTTATTGTTTCGTGGTATTTGTAAAAAAATCTGCATTTAGGATCATTATTATTATTTATTTTATTTATCTGAAGAT
Source organism: Ascarosepion bandense (assembly GCA_037127315.1). Lineage (NCBI taxonomy): Eukaryota > Metazoa > Mollusca > Cephalopoda > Sepiida > Sepiidae > Ascarosepion > Ascarosepion bandense. The sequence continues at coordinate 2,726,277 of JBBBDQ010000731.1, forward strand.
TTCTAGTGAAAAAGCTCTGGTTTTGCGCTTCAAGAATAATGTCCTCAGTTTCAAACCTTAATCGAGATGCTCATAACCATTAATGGGTATTAAATTTATCAATATCAGGTTTATTAACACGTTCTGGATATTGGCCGTGCAGAGTTTTATCTTGCGAGCGTTGTTTCATCTCTTCAAGAACTTTATCGTTGGCTTTCTTTTTCATATTTTTGCCGCAATAGTTGGTTCTTTGCTTCTGTTTTGCTTTTCTACAGAATCTACGAAATGTAAACCTTGTTTGTATTTACTGTCTTCTTTCATTATTGAATAATTTTTTCTTTCTATTTTCATGTTGTTTGTCTAATTGTATCGTCCAGTCCTTTGTTGTTTCTATGTATGCTAGAAAGCCAATAGTTGTTGTCTTGTATGACAATTCTAGCTGAATAAGACATCTTCCACCTTTACGAGGTATGTATAGACGGTTTTCATCAGCCTTTGGATGATGCATCTTAGATTTAGAAAGGAGCTTTATTGTCTTAGAATCTATTTATTTGATGTCATTTAGAGTCCAGTTCAAGATGTTGAAACTATAATGGACGACTGGGATGGCAAGGTTATTAATGGCCATAATTCTGTTCTAAGAATTCAATTCAGTTTTTAATATCACTTGTAGCTTTCTATACTACTCTTTACGCACTATTTCCTTCATTTTTATGGTGAATTTTTTCACTCTCATTTACACCTAGGTACTTATAAGCATCTCATTGCTCTAAATCTATTATTATTGTTATTATTAATTATTATTATTATTATTACTATTATTATTATTAAACCAAATATATTTAGTCTATTTACGTTCTTCAAGACATATTTCATATACAAATGTCAGGATGATCGTACAATTATATAATTATTAGGATGTTTGGAAACTACAATAAAAATTTAGAATCAACATTCATTCTAGGATGAATTTATTCAAACGGTGTATAAATCAGTTAAAATATCAACTCTCAATATCTATAGATTTATACCAGAAATAAAAGTTTATTTATGCCTCTGTGATAAAATTTTTTGTAGTGAGATATATTTTGACGTGAGAAAAACTAGGAGTCAGCAGTCGACAGTCCAGGGGAATATAGAAGGGACACATATCTCAACATTGTAAGTGTCTACGGAATCATCCTAATAACATGTGGTCGAGCATTATCACGAACCAGCTTTCGATTTTGTAGGTTAACAAGTGTGGACCACCATTTTCTTGAATACTTGAGCATTTCATCCATTTGCTGGCTGTAAATTTTGATAGCATATTCTTGGGATAGATTCTATAAACTCATACACCCTCTCTGAAGTTAATAGATCAAATAAACTTCAATAATTCAAATTTCGTTTGAAAAAAAGCTTCAGATTTTAAACAATCAATTTAGATATCAAAACAAAGCGTGTCCATCCTTAAGGGCCATCACATATTCGAGATTCGCTCGTGAAAACTATTTTAGAAATGTCAATCTTCTTGAATTTGTTGTCCCAATTTTGAATCTTTAAACTCTTTGCTATAGTGAGATTAGGCTGCCTAGGAAACTTTTTTACAGATCCCAATTCACAAAGTATTCTACAAATTTTATCCTTTTTAACTCAATCAATTCCAAGTTTTGAACTGATCTGAGCGCTGGTCAAAAGTAGCTGTTTAACCATTTTCCATTTACGTTCGACTTGAGGAAGCAATATCGTAAATGCTTCTTTCTTTGCTTCAAGTTCTTTTTAACAGCCTTCTTTATCGTTCGATGATCTATGCAAAGCTCGTTTGATATCTCCAATGTGAACATTCCTCAGTCAATAGGATTGCTATTTTCTGTTTTTGTTTTAGCAGATTTTAGATCCTCTTCTTTGCCCATGTTTCAAAACATATTATGGACCCTAAGAAAAGTAGTTTTTATTATCTTTCAAAGGTTTTGAGGTAATATTAGTTTAATATTCATACTAACTTAAGTCAGTCCATTTTAGTAAATTTCAAATATCTAAAAAAAAAACTAACCACTGAAAATGGCAAAAATGTAGTTAAAATATGTTTCTAAGGGTGGACATTTAAGAAATATCGGCTCAGAAGCTTCAGTTATTGAGGGTTTTTTTATAACTTCAGAGTGTAATTGTTAACACCAACAGCAGATCACTGTACAGTTACCATAATTTACTGCCGATGCAATTTCTGTTTAGGAAACTGTGTAGGCCCTTTCTCATGATTATGACATTGAGACCATCGTTTACAGCTGTCACAAAGGATTCATTTCATATCACAGGTCTCGATTTCATCAAGAAAAGGACCATTTGAATTTCGCGTATGTTGTATCGAACACACTTTAAAATGTTTTACTGAGTTCGTGTGATACCCATTTACAGAATTTCTTCTTCCCTTAGCCATGGGGAACGGTCTGATATTGTCGAAATGCTGGCACTTATTATCTGAGACATTTTTCTGACACATTAAGGTGGCTTTTGTTCAATTTTTGTTTTCAGGCTTTTATTGTCAATTGCAGAAGGACGTCCTCAACAACATCGATTTTCAAAATTCTTATCCCCAGCTCGAAAACCCCACTTTGCCGTATTATCTGATTCCAAGTGAATCCTTTCCCCCATGTTCTGGTAATTATGGTAGCAAGTTGAGAAGCATTATAGCCAGGCTTGAACCCGTGCAAAAAGTAAAAGCATCTCTATGTTTTTTTATGTTCAAGATGAAGGGATATAATGCTTTAAATTTTGTTTCAGTGCTTATTTCATGCCCACATCTATCTATCTATCTATCTATCTATCTATCTATCTATCTATCTATATATATATATATATATATATATATATATAAACTGAAGATTGGTACCAGAAGTTATATATATATATATATATATATATATATGAAAACGTAGGAAAGCATTTTTTCAAGGATCTTTTTCAACCAACAATTCGACTTCGGTAAATATTAAATTGTCAGAATAACAATTAGCACTACGAAAACTAAAATGTAACGAGCGAAAAATGAACAAAGACAAAAAGACATATTTATTAGTAAAAACAAGGGGGAAGAAAATATGCTGGCAAAATACCCTATGTAAAGGCTTCATATTGAGCACAAAATGCAAAATAAAAAAAAAACAACTCACATACATCCTTGAAATCGAAAGAGCAAAGCAAATACTCTTTCTGTCTGCACCGAGACGATTGATAGAATTTTATAAAAACAGCTTCCAATACGTTTAAATGCTGAGCGGACCGACTTCTTCAATTGAGAGTAAATCGTCACTCTACCTTGTCATATAACTCCTGATTGTCTAGAAAATCTTGTAGATCTCTATAAGTGTGAACACTGATATCAACAAAGAAGGACACATTCTTTTTTAACTTTGACGCATAATTTAATCCTAAAGATTGCGTTCTAACCTGACACATTCTATCGCCACTCGGCATTTATATCAGTTTACACACATGTTTAGACATACTCTATCCCAGATATCCAGCATTTATTATCATACCAACCTTCCTCTTCAAGTATATTTATATTTATCTCTCTATCTATCGCACTCTATTCATATCTATTTACCTATCTATCGATCGATCGATCTATTTCGCTTTATTCATAGCTACTATCTGTTTATCTTACTATTCATATCAGTTATATATGTATCTCGCTCTATTCATATCTATCGTACTCTGTTCATACCAACCATATATCACCTTACTCTATTTATATTTAATATCTATCTATCTCACTCTATTCATATCTACTATCTATTTCACTCTATTCATATCCACTATCTATCTTGCTCTATTCATATCTACTATCTAGCTTGCTCTATTTATATCTATCTTACTCTGTTCATATCGACTATACGTTGACATGCCCATCACAGTCGAAACGGAAACAACGAAGTGATTTAGGTCTTCGAGGGGGGGGGGGGGGCGAACTTCCCGGGTCTTCTTCTCTGGGCAGGAAGAGGAGAGGTGACTAATTTTCAAAAATTCTGACAGGTTGGTCTACAGCCTATCACTATGACCGACATTTTCTAGTTCTCTACATCCAGATAGTTGGGGATGAAGATGAGGCTTTACGGCCCAGCATAGTTTCAAAACAACTTCCATGTTCAAATCGTCAGAGCAAGCACTGAGTATGTGCCCAAATTTTGCTATAGACGCAGCCAAGTGTTCTCTTAATACAAGAATATATCCATTTCAGTGGTTTATCAAAACTGTTTCTTAAACTCAAAATTAACTACAGGTGTTAAATAGAATATACTATTTTAAACCGCTTCTTTAGAGAGTTTTATTTTAGAGTTGTTTGTTTTTTTTTTCTTTTTTTTTTTGTTTTCATTAAAGATCTTAAGTTTGGAAATTAATCTGGATTGTCTAAGGCTAAGATTAGACACAGAAAAATATAAATATATAGTTCAACCACACCGTTCTGTAGACTACCAAAATATTTACATTGCACAGCATTTTCTGAATTTAGTAAGTAAAGGTTTTCACAAGGATAACCCCTTAAGCCAAATCTCTAATAGAAAAAATATTAAAATTTGTTATTGCTGCAATAATAATATGCATAATATCATCAATTCGCATAATAACCAGATTTTAAAGAATTTCTATGGAAATGATACTAAACCTTGTATTGCACTCTCCTGCAATTGCAGCTCCAAAGAGCAGTGTTTGTTGAAGGTAAGTCTTAATCTACAACGGCTATCTACCAAATTATCATTTCCCCAACGATAACAGGAAAATTATCCTATTTACATTGGAATTTTAGCTAGGGAGTAGAAGTAACGATTTTATTCTCATAAACATACCTTTATCAACCCTAAATTTAAATTTCCAGTAGCTCTTTCCCGAAAGTATTGGTAACTAAAAGAAGAAGGCCTGAATCCACAAATAGATTGGAAGTTAGTAGGCACATTATATATCCAAAATAATTATAGTGATAGATGTAATCTGTGCTTAGTAGGAAAATTAGGTTGTTAAGATATCATAATCAAAATCTACTTTTAAATCAGCGAAATTAATTGCTTAGCAAGTGTCAACATAAAAGTAGGTTTAAATTCAATTAATATGGGATTAACCCTATCTGTAAGTCCTTTCTTCTATTCCACCCTATTCCTATAAGCCGTGATTTTAAATCAAACTCATTTCTCTCTTTATAACTGCCTCCCTTAGAATTTAATTGTTATATTAATTTTAACCTAAATTTACCTAATACCGATTAGAACTTAAATTTATACCCTAGATTCTTTTGAAGAACATCTTTAACCTTAGATTTCCGTATCTTTGTCTGACCTATGTTCTTTTAACTTATATTTACCTACGTGTTGAATCTACCCCATTCCACAAACTCTTCAAAATTTTGTCTCTTGCTTTTTTTAAAAAATCAATCTTTAATTGCGGTCAAACATTTTTCATAAAATCTGTTGCATGGAGTTGAAGAGACGGTTTTGTTAAACCGTTAAAATGGCTATACTCTAAATGTATTATTTGAATTTATGTGTGGAATACATGTGTGCATGTGTGTGTGTGTAATTTCTGACAGCTAGTGTTTGATTACGACTGTCTACAAGAGCGACTACCTAATAAACTATTAAACCTGTTGCTGTCGCCTGCTCTTTGTTAAACCTGTTGCTGTCGCCTGCTCTTTGTTAAACCTGTTGCTGTCGCCTGCACTTTGTTAAACCTGTTGCTGTCGCCTGCTCTTTGTCAATACCACTGAGCCTACCAATTGCTTATACATACGGATTCTGGGAGAAAGCTTATAATCTACTGTGATCATAAGTTTGAACAAGGACAGTGCGCTTAAGACTCGGTCAAAATATCTTCTGACATCGTGATTGGAGTGCTTCCGCAAGGAAAAATATTTCTAGCTTCTATTTTACCATTAAAAACATTATTATACCTGTAATATATTCTATTCCTAAGTATCATATCCCTCCATGATGTTGGCGATCAAGGTTCTGTATATTTTCCTATCAGTTGTGGATCCCGGAAATGGAAGCGCACAAAATAAATGAACAACAAACAGAATTTGAGATAGAAAATAAGTATATTAAACGTAAAAGATACAAAATTGAACTCAGGTTAGTAATCCAGGAATACAGTTAGTAAGACGGATATATACAATGTCTGTGAAGTGAAGCCGGAGTAGAATTAGTATGTCTACGTCGGAAACTGACGGGTGCTGTGTAATAATATTCTGCTGATTGGAGCTCAGAGCTACTATGAACTACAGACGCGGTATCTTTCGCTAGTTTGCTAATCTCTCGATGTCTGACGATGTCTGACGGCTTGCTTCTATGCAGGAGTATATGTATACTCTAGATGAGTCTATTATTCATGAAAAATGGGAGACCCCACAACACTATCCTTAATAGATATTATTTTTTTGTTATCTCTCCTAAACCTTGCTCCACTATCCATGCACCAAAATTCACAAAGTAGGTTACGTATTGTTTACCACAGTGCATTTCGCCTTTAGTCTGTCCTGTGAGTATCAGTTTTTCCAAGCTATCTTTCATCATTACTATACATTTCAACTGTTTCTTTCTTAGAGATATAATTTTTCTTCTTGTTACCATTTTCTCTACAACTTTACCGTTGCTCAAAGGTTCAGTTCACTTTGCTCACAAAATATTTCCATAGGACGGCATTTCTATTGCTTTAAGCCTCTTCTTATTCTTCTGTGAGGAGATTGCCCACAATTCTCTGCCATATAGAAGGTTTGATATTAGATAAATATTCTGTTTCTTAATTATTTGCTTAGCTTTTTGAATGAACCTATGGCTACCCAAGTAAGCTTTCTGATTTCATTGTTGTACTTTCGGTCCCCTCGTAAACAACTCTCGGTTATTTAAATTGTTGTTCTTGATTGAACCATGTATTCTACCTTCTTGCATTTGATGGTTAGTCTCTTCTTCTTCTGAAGGGAATTTTTATAGTTTCTTTTCTGTGTCAGCTATCAACACTGTATCGTCTGCATATCTTATGTCTTTAAAAAATCCGTAATAGATATATTAAATACCTTTTATACACGGACGGAAGAAAATAGCCGAAAAAAGGAATGTCAGACATGCCTTATTTTTAAATGTTATTCTCAGAGTTTTTATACCGTTATGTCGTTGTAGAAATTATATGTGAAGCTAGCAAAGAGCGAGAGGGCCTCACTTTTACTACTTCCTAAAAACAGAAAATCCGATGATGTCATCTATGTACCTGATTAAACGATATAGTGTTTTCTACTCTCTAGATTCTTCTTCTTCTCTGTGCCTTGTCTTTTCAGGACCTAGGCGATCATGGACTTCTACATCTATCCCTATCCCTGGTGACTCTCTTGTTGACCGTAGGTTAAACAGCAAATAAGATTCGTCTTCGAAAGCCACTTATAGGCACTCACGTGACACTGATGAATCCCTCTTACCGTAAATGAATGTCGTTGAAAAAGTCTGGGTAAAGAATAAATTCCTTTAACTACTGCAGTTTGCCTCATCGTCAAGAATTTTTATAAAAACTTTTTCAGTAGCATACACCGAAAACAAAAGAAAAAAAAAACACAGAGCGTTTGTTAGATATTGCGAAAATCACTGTTCAATAACCATCTCATCACTGTCATAACTATTGACAAATCATAACATTATTTGTTAAATTTGACAAGGTAAAAAAAAAGGAGAATAAAGATAAAGAACATTGCCTGTTGGGCTGTTTACTAAATTTAACGTGGCACAATAGCAAAAATAATTCAGTAACAAACGTTTTCCAATATCCATCACTCTATCGCTTTATTTACTCTCAATCTCTATTTCTCTCTCTCTCTCTCTCGCTCTCTCTCTCTCTCTCTCTCTCTCTCTCTTTGTACCAATGTGTATGCAAAAGTGTATGCATTTGTCACGCAGATGTCAAAAATAAAAGAAAACAAAAGCAGACAGAAAGAAAGACAAAAGAACGACAGGAAAAGAAGGAAAAAGAGAAATAAAGATGGAAACTAAAGAAAGAAAGAAAGAAAGAAAGAGAAAGAAAGAAACACAGACAAAGAAAGAAATGCAAAAAAAAGAAAGAAAGTGAAAAAGAAAGAAAAAGAATATAAAAACAATGTGAAAACTAAAGATTCAGTAAATAAAAAATAGGAAAGAGTAAAGAATGAAAAATAAATGAATATAAAATTAAAGAAAAATATATATAGAAAGGGAAGAAAGAAAGAAAGATAGAGAAAGAAAAAGAGAAAGAAATAAACGCAGACAAAGAAAGAAATGCCAGAAAATAAAGAAAGTGAAAAAGAAAGAAAAAAGAATATAAAAGCGATGTGGAAACTAATTATTCAGTATATGAAAAATAATTTAAAAAAATAGGAAAGAGTAAAGAATGAAAAATAAATGAATATAAAATTAAAGAAAAATATGTATAAAGGCAAGAAGGAAAGAAAGATAGAGACAGAAAAAGAGAAAGAAAAAAATAAAGAAATAAACAGACAAAGAAAGAAATGCAAAAAAGAAAGAAAGTGAAAAAGAAAGAAAAATAATATAAAAACGATGTGAAAACTAACGATTCAGTAAAAAAAAAATAATTTTAAAAAATAGGAAAGAGTAAAGAATGAAAAATAAATGAAAACAAAAGTAAGGAAAATATATAGAAATGGAAGAAAAAAAAAGAAATGGAGAAATAATTGATACAACAAATAAGCGAATGGAATGTGAAATTAAAAACAAAGATTAAAAGAAAGAGAAAAAGAATTAAAAAAATAAAAGGCCAAGTAAAATAAGTGAATATAGAAAGTAAAGAACAACTAAGAACGAATGAAAGAATGAATAAAAAACAAAAAAAACGAAAAAATTAAACTAAATTAACAATTAAAAATGGAAATCAACGAATAAATACTGAATGAAAGACATAGAAACCAATCAGTAAGGAATAAATTTAAAATAAATAATTACAAAATTCAGAAATGGCTTAAAAAAGGGAAAAAATTTTAGAAATCCGGATCGAGCAGAGGAAAATTAGAAAACAAGCGAAAAAAAGAAGAAAGGAAAGAAGGAAAGAATGGCAGAAAATATTAAATAAAGAAAAATCTAAAAATAAGTAAAGCAAAATCAGTAGCCATGAAGGACGAATAAATGCTGGATGAATAAATAAAAAAATCATTACAAAAAAGAACAGCAAATGAAAATTTTATGGATCAGGTGAGGAACCACACCAAATAATGAACAACAAAACAGATATTTGAGATAGAAATCACGGATCTCACTATGGTAGGAATATATGTATACTCAAGTCGAGTCCATTATCATAGCAAAAGGGGAGATCGCACAACAGAAAGAGTGAAGAGAAAACAAAAGAAAGACAGTTCAATGAAATGAAAAAAATAGTGAGAGAAAGAATGTAAAACAAATGTAGAAAGAAAGATTGTCAGTGGAAGAAAAAATTTTGAAAAAATTGGAGTTATTGGATTGTTTACGCTTTTCATTTTAACAAAAAGGAAGAAAAAATGTAAGCCAGCGAGAAAGAAATTGAGCAAGAAATAAAGGATAAAAGAAAGCAAAGGAAAGAAAGAAAGAAAGAAAGAAAGAAAGAAAGAGATCAAAGGAAAGACAGGAAGAGATAAAAAAAGAAAGAAAGAAAGAAAGAAAGAAAAAAGAAAGTAAGAAAAATGAAACAAGAATGAAAGAACCAAATAAACAAGGTATAAAATAAAGTATGAAAGAAAGCAGAAGAAAGAAAGAAAGAAAGAAAGAAAGTCATACAAAGAAAAAGAAAGAAATCGAAAGAAGGACAGAAAGGGATAAGAAAGAAAGAAGGAAAGAAAGAAAGAAAAAGAAGGAAAGAAGGAAAGAAAGAAAGAAGGAAAACAATATCAAGAATATAGCGAATAAACAAGGTAGGAAAAAAGATGAAGGAAAGCAAAAATAAAAATATAAAATGAAAGAACGCTTCAAAGTTAAAGAACAGAAGTGAATATATAGAAAAAATATAAAAAATATAAATAAACATAAATAGAAAAAAAAGAAAGAAATGTAAGAAAAAGCTAAAAGAAAAGAAAGATAGAAATAATAAAAGATCAACTAAAGAAATAAAGAAGGTATAAAATAAATAACAGATGAAGAAAGTTGATAAAAGAAAGAAAAAAGAAAGTAAGAAAGAAAAAAGAACAGAAGGAAAGAAGGAAAAACGGAAGACTGAAATTAAAATACATACAAATAAGAAAAAGAGCCGAATAAAAGCAAAGAAGAAAATAAAGAAGAATAAGACATTGAATAAAAAGAACAAAGAAAGAAGAAAATGAAAATGGGATAAACTAAGAAACCCAAATCGAAACAATAAATAATTGTTTTTTCCAGCTCTAACATTGTATTGACTCTCTAATTATGTTATTTTCTTCAATTCAATCCTAATTGTCCATCCGTCTTTCACTAATTGTCACAGAATTTGACGCTCCTTTGTTGGAATTGTTGCATTGAGAGACTCTTTTATCCGAAACTAACAATCAGAAACTGGCTTTTCTTTTTCAAAATCTTATGTTCAGTATATTACGATTTAGTTATATGTTTGCTTCTAACGGATATTCGCTGGGTGAAGTAGGGTACAAGGTTACAGGAAACGGGTGCATGAAAATGATAGGAATAATTGCGTTCTTCCACAATACTTCAGTTACTGAAACATTACCTAACTGATGAGAAAATTAACATTCAACTTTCTGTGCAGGTACACCAATATATAGTGTGTTGTCAAAGCCTTTTATCTATCTATCTATCTATCTATCTATCTATCTATCTATCTATATATATATATATATATATATATATATATATATATATATATATATATATATATATATAATATGCGTCTTGTATGCGCAAGTTTCAGTTGCTTGGAAATCTTCATGTCAACAAAAACAGACTGTTATTGTTTGTCTGTGAATTGTTTACTATATTGTAATTTGACATCTTTGAAATTGGTTTATGTAAGCCAGAAGCCAGAAGCTTAAATTAGAAAAAAAGATTATGCATCAATATTGTAACTTTCTTTGTTCATTTAATTAAGCTTATGAGACAATATGAAAAAAATTAACATAAAATATTCAGACAAAATTTGTCTATATATATATAGTCGTTCATATCTATCTCCTTTTATTCATATCTATCAATCTATTTCAGGCTCTATCTATTTATCTATGAAAATATTAACAATTTTTGTGGATTTTAATGTAATCCTTAAGTTTTTTTATACGTTCAAATCCGGGAATGTGTTTTGATTAGGCTATGTCTCGAAAAACACTATATGAAATTTATTATTATTTCATTCACAATGTTGAATGTGTTAAATTATTCAACTTATTAACAATCAACAATTACCTTTACAATTTACCGTTAACAATTAACACTTCTACTCTAACAGCTTCTTTTCTCGCACTTTCCGCTTGTGGGACTTGCTTTCGTCTGTAGGACTTGCTTTCCGCCTGTGGGACTTGCTTCCCTGATAGCTACAATGTCTAAGAGTTTAAATGTAATGTCAATTGCCATCTTTTATCCCGTTGACTCCCATCCTTCTCTTATCCTTTCCCCCAGTACCCCTTGAATCTTGTTCTCTCTTTTCACTCTACTCTCGAAACTCCTTTTACAGTAATATTCCCATCGTTCTCTTTTTCTGATACTCCTTGTGACCGGTTTCTCTTTCTCTTCGCTATCCTCCTATGCAACATTTCACTCTGCTCCTCCTGCGCACTAGTGGCAATATTGCCTTGCTTGGGGTGAAACGATTTTTTTTAAAATCACTTTATAAAAGTCTAGTATAAGTATCTGCCGATCACACATCAGTGCTTGTCTTCTAAGAAATTTAACACTATTAATGGTTTAAACAAATCTGAATGAAGGAAAGATCGTTGCTTAAACTCACACAGTAACAATATTATTTAAAATGTGTTTTTATTTATGGGGATAGAACGCTTAATATCACCAAGCATAGATCTCTTGTATGTATTTGTAGTGTGAGTATTACATCCAAACAGTCCCACGCCTTAAGTGTGTATAAAATATAATGACGGCAATGTACCAGTAGTTTATCACCCTCTTTTCTTCTTTATGTGCCATATCTCCTCAGGACAAAAGCGATCATGTCTATCCACAATTTTCCTGTTCCTTGCAGCTCTTAATAAAATTTGTCTTTATGTTATTTATCCAAACTCTGTTTCACCATCCATTTACTTAAGTAATTTATTTGTTATTTTCTTCTGACTCCCTGGCTTTCAATCTGTCCTGAGAGTATCAGATTTGTTTAGCCTTCTTTCATAATTATAAACTTCAGAAACCGCAAATGTCTCTTCCTAATGTTAAGAATATTTTTTGTTTCTATTTTCTCTAAAGCTTGTTTACCCCACAGTATACTCAGAAACTTTCTGCAGAAAAAAAAATTTCTGTTGCTTCAAGTCTTTGACAAAAATGTCCAGCACACACTACCATACACTACGTAACAGCTTTCTACTCTTTTTGTTTTTATTTCTTTACTACTGTGCGTAGGTTTTGGAGTGCATCTTTGGCTATCCCAATGGAATTCAGATTTCAACGTCACACTTTCTGCTCTCTCTCAAAACCATATTTACATTATTCGGACTATTGTCCTCATCTTTGTTGTCATTTGTACGACGTTTCGGCTGTTGTACGCTTCGGCATTTTTCAGGTCCTAGGAATTTCAAGCCGAACCATTTATTATAGTCACTGGGGTATATGATCTTTATTCCTTGCCTAGAGCCTCTTCTTAAAGTAATGATTTATCTCCCTCTATCCCTGTAAGATACATGTTCACCACTGCTGTAGCCTGGTATTGAACTTACAATTCTTAGGGTCAAATCACATGAACTAACAAAAGTCTATAGCGACTGGACCACCTGTCCTTAAGAAAAAAAGCACTTCCCAGGTATTTACATTTTCGTATTTGTTTAATTTTTTTATTTTAGATTTGTAGCTCGCATTTTGGGCTTATCTTTTTGCTAACAACCATGCATTCTGTCTTCTGGAATTTCATGTTTATTCATTTCTTCTTGTCTTCTTTCACTACCTTCTGCAAGTGTTTTTGTGGTTTTCTTTCTGTTTTTGCTATTAACTCTCTAGGGCCATTCGTATCATATTTGATACAGTATGAAAACAAGCCTTGAAAAAAATATTTTCCTGAAAATTTTTTTAAGAGAAATATTTTATAAATTTCAAATGAAAGCAGTACTGACTGCTCAGTCAATGAATACCAAATGTTTCCTTATAGGGAAATACCAAATGTTTCCTTATAGGGAAATACCAAATGTTTCCTTATAGCGAAATACCAAATCTTTCCTTATAGGGAAATACTGTATCAAATATGATACGAATGGCCCTAGAGGGTTAACAATGTATGATATACATATCCCATGTTGTTGAAATTGTGCCAACCACTAATTAACCCAGGTAGGGCTTCTTTTTCACTCAGAATCACCTTGAAGGGGTTGTTAAACTACGCTTAGCTCCCTATAGTTGCGAGCACAAACCCATTGAGCCATTGTGGCCAACCGTGAAGGGGCATATAAAAGATGGTTCAGCAACTTGACGGGGTATCGTAGACTAACTGAGATATGTCGAAAGTTCAGTTGATAATCCGATTCCGTTGGCTACCTTGACCAAGTGCCATGTGGTGCGGGCTACTATTAATGGTGCTTTGCTGGTGAGGATCTCCCAGTTTGTGTGTAATTATCCCATGATTGTAATTTTCTTATTGTTTTTCAAATAAATTTAGAATGATCGTATTATTTTATTAATTTGACTGGATGGAAAATATATTTGAGTGGTCGGAAGAATATTTTGACTGAGCAGAAGCTAATTTGACTGGACGAAAGATTAATTTGAGTCGTTGGAAGATTTATTTTTAGAGGAAAAATTTGTTGATTTTATGAATTTAAACCCAGTGCTGAATTGACGCTAAGATCTCATCGCAGTAAACTTTAAATGGCTATATGTAACCGTAAGTTATTTGCTCACAGTATATTCACTAGCACTCTTTATGGCTTCTTGTTTCTCAGGGAACATTAATCTTCGAAAAGTTAAAAGCAATATTAATCTTTATCAAGACAAATTAAAATTAGGTCGCCTCTAAATACATATGTAGATCTACCAAACTGTATCCATAACATACTCCTCGATTCTACAAACATAATTGCATAATCAACATGTAAAAAACATAAATATATTGGAAGCAATATTAACAAAAAAAGAAAAAAAAACAACACTCACAAATATCAACTATGAACACGGCCACACGTTGCTGACCATGTTTGGAAAATAAGATATTTTTATAAATCTAGATACATACATAAAATGATCTATATATTCAGTTAAAGATAAAACAAAAATCATCCTTGATAATGGTATAGCCGAAAGCGCTTGGATAAACAAAATATTCGGAGCATTTTTATATAATTTATCTTCTGAAAAAAAAAAACAATTAAATCACATGAAAAAATATATAAAAGCTTAACCACAGCAACTTGTCTGTCATTTATAAAAGAGGGCTTTATGCCTAAATGCACAATGCATACATATATACATATGTAAACATGTTACGGAAATTAACGAATTTTAACGAAACTTGGTTATAAGCAACCGACAATTTATATTTGTTGACACTACATTTCAGAGCAGATATGCTTGTTTACGGTACATCGAAAATTGTGTTATATAAGCATGATAAAAACCTCGACTGGTCAAGAGGCTGTCCATGGTCGAGTGGTCAAGACGGTACCAGATCAAATGGTATGCTTCCCCTATGTAATAGGGGTGGAAAGTTCGAATCCTGCTGGATAGCACACATTTTCGTAATAAAAAAAATTATCGTAAATAATCAGGCCGGTAGATATAAATATAAAAATACTGTTTAATTAAAAACAGAATATCTACTTAAATACGAGTATCGGTAAAAACAATGTTCGAAATAATTCATATATACATATATTTAATGTATCAAGGCATCAGATAATTTTTTTAGACATATACTGTTAAATATAACAGATATTGCATGACTATTATGTTTCAACATGAGCCGTTCTAAACATCATATTTTGGCTTTAATTTCAGGTGAAAATAAAGACAAAAATTCACCAACATTTGGATATTTTTGTTAAGTTGGTTCTAAGCTTTCGGATCACATGAACCAACTTAATAAAAAAATATCCAAATGTTGGAGAATTTTTGTCTTTATTTTTACCTGAAATTAAAGCCAAAATACGATGTTTAGAACGATTCATGTTTAAACATTCATTGTCTGTTATATTTAACAACATATTTTCAGAAAATATTTGCTGTCTCGATACACTATATATATATATATAGTGTATTTGGGCAGCAGGTAATTTTCTAAACATATACTGTTAAATATAACAGAAAACGAATGTCTATTATGTTTAATCATGAGCCGTTCTAGACATCGTATTTTGGCTTTAATTTCAGGTAAAAATAAAGGCAAAAAGTTTATGAACACAAGATAAAATCATCTTTGATGGAGGATGTCTTTATGTTCACGTACCTGTAAGATCACTGAAGATGGCTCCTGTGAGCCGAAAGCTTAGAACCAACATATCTAAATGTTGAGCATCAACTGCAAATTCTATTTAATTTTCATCGCTGCTATTAATGCCCTTGGCAAAGAGCACAATTATTTACAAAGTTTTCTTATCTTAAAAATATCCTTTTCCAGAAATATCTTGGTATACACTTTGCTTCTGATGAAGCACAATGCCTGAATTGCACACACACACACACACACACACACACACACACACACACACACACACACACACACATATATATATATGCATATATATATACATATGTATATATATTATATATATATATGTGTGTGTGTGTGTGTATATATGTTCGCATATAAGTGTACAAGCACAAGAATACATACTCAGACACATCCACACACACATATATATGTGCGTGTGTGTGTTTCTGTGTATGTATGGTTGTGTTTGTACACTTGTATGCACACACACACACATATATATATATATATATATACCTTCATGTTAACACGTATAGAAACACATACACACACCCACACATATATATGCATTTATATATATATATATATATATATATATATATATATATATATATATACGGATTTGTATGTGTATATGTGCGTATGATTATATGGTAGGTTTTGTATACAGCATATATATATACGACTATGTAAGAATGTATAGACACACACACACACACACAAACATATATATATATATTTGTATATGCATATGTTTATACGTGTGAGTGTGTATTTATATGTGCATATATGTGTATGCTTTTGTATATGCAACACACACACACACACACACACATATATATATATATATATATATATCCATGTAAAAATGCATACGTATCGACACACAGAAGACAGATATATATATATATATATATATATATATATATGCATTTGTATGTGTATATGTATGCAAGGTTATATGGTAGTTTTTGTAAAGTCTACAGAAGAATCACCGCTGTTTCTGTTGCAGGTATATTTAGTCGATTGCCTATTTTACAGAAGAAGAAACTTACACATCAAACCAAAGAGATGAAAGGAGAACAGAACGAATCGATTGGTGTAGCCTTCAAGTTCTGAAGCCCCCCGGTTGCCGGTAGTCTTGCGTATAAATTTAAAGAATAGACCCACACCTTAACTACCACCTCACATACACACACCGAAAAATTACCTGTCGAATCAATAACTGAAACATGGAGTTTTCATTTACAGTTTTATCTCTTTCTGACACAAGTGCAGTAAGGATTTAAAGATATATATCTTAATTTTTCAGAATTGTCATTGTCATCCCCGGATTTGTTCTAAAGTCATTACCTTTTAAATTTCTTTTGTATTATAACGTTTTTAAATGTAATTTCTTAAATTTTCTTTATGTTTACAAGGCATGAGAAAATTAGAATTAATGTTTTTGCATATAGGGAAAACTACAATCAATGAATTTAAACTTTGTAAGAATAAGTTTGAGATGCTTAAGTTTTCAATAATTTTTTTTTGAGGACTGTACGCGTGACTTGTATACCAGCTTTTGAAATGATTTCTTTCTTGAGTTCGAAGACCGATTCCTGATATCATACCTGTTATGACTAAAGGGCCATAGAAAGATAACACGGACTCGGATACAAGGTTGAATCATATATTCTCGGGAAACGTAGTCCAAAGGTAAACGTGAACTAGAGAGTACTTTCTCTCGCAGACGTCCTGACTCACTCATTCACTAACTCTGTGGCTACTACTCAGTCAATCCTAACTCAGTGTTGGTAGCGATATTATAAAGGAGTGGACGAGTCCATTTGCAGGTAGGTCTCTACAATAATAATGCTTACTTTACTAAACTTTGTAAGATATTATATCAAATTATTTTCTAAATGAATTGATAGGTTTGCTGCTAGGAATGTTGTATAACTGTATCTTTCTAAACATTTTTCTCATCAGAATTCATCTTGCACATTTTTAAAGGTATTAATCTATCTTTTCCCTCCAATTATGAATTAAATAACAGGACAGATTTGGTTCTATACTCTTAACTGGCAACCAGCCTACCGCAGAAAGTAATGTCAACCTACTGCGGGATAATCTTCTGCACAGACAGCTATATCTGTTTCGAGACATGATCTGCTAAGCGTGTATCACGTATGGCACTTAACTGACTGACTGATGGTTTCCAAGTAATTATCTATGCAGATAACACCATCATTTATTCCATCTCAATAGTCAAGCTACCATGGTTAACCAATAAACTCGGCTCTTCAGAAAGAACCTGTTCTCTTTAACTATCGTTGGGAAACTTTTCTACTAGCAATCAGTATAGATGACCCTAGTCTCCTGTAGAGTAACTCACTGCTCCTCCTTGACCTGACAAATGATCTGAAGTGGAATAACTACATCGACTCTAAAGCTCCGTCTGCTGCTAGCAGATTTGGGTCACTGTATCAGGCCTGAAAATTTTACGCATCAGAATCAATTTTTGCATACTTATAAAGCTACCATTCATCCGTGCATAGAATACTTCCCCTGACCTTTTCAGTTGCTCAAATGCTATTCATCTTGAGGTTCTTGAGAAAATCCAAAGAAGGATTTGCAATTCAATTGTTTCTGACTGGCATATCGACTTCAGTTACATTCTAACCGACTTCCCTCTGCCTTTTCTATAAATATTTTCATGGTAACTGCTGTGACGAGCTATTTTTCCTGGTGCCTCGACTTCATGAATTTATGCGCGTTACTACATTGGCATCTAGATCCCACACTTTTATTGTTGATACAGTTAAATGTAACCACCTCTTCTACTCTAATAGTTTTTTTCTCGTACTGTTAAATTATCTTCCTTCATAGCTACATCATCCAAAAGTTTAAATACAGCGACAATTGCCATCTTGTATCCCTTTGATTTCTGTCCACCTTTTATCCTTTCTTCAACACACTGTCATGCTTCATTTTTCTTTCTCACAGTTAACCCTTGCTAACTAATAGCGGTTCTGCATTGCTTAAAGTGAAATGATTTTTTTTAAAATGCAAATTATTAAGAAACAAGAAAATTTCGTCAAAAACACGGAATAGAGTACTAAAGTGTTACGTAGTAAGGGTACTACTAAATGACAGTGAATAATATGTAATATCTTCACAGAAAAGAAATCTGAAAGCAGTAGAAAAATGGCTCGACGGAAGAATTTTTTTTTAATCGTATCACCCCGAGCAAGGCGGTAACGCCACTGATGTGCAGGGGGCTGCGTAGTAGTGAAAAGATTGGAAAAGATAAAGCCGGTAACCACATACTAAACAGGGAACAAGGGATGAGCCTCTTAACCTGTTCAATAGACATGGGTGGAGTGTGAACCGGGCATAGATAGATCTATCTACTCCAATTGAAGAAAAAAAAAGCAAAGTGAGAAGATTGGAAAAGAGAAAGCCGGAAACCACATCCTAAACAAGGAACAAAGGATGAGCCTTTTAACCTGTTCAATAGACATGGGTGGAGTGTGAATGCTGGGAATAATGTGGTGGGAACGCGTGAGCAACGAAGACGTCTTAAGAAATATAGCAATAAAAAGGACACGCCTACTCGGATTCAAAAAGGCACAGGTGAAACTTAATGAGCACATAACGAAGCAAAAGAGACATGGAAAAGTAACCTACCTGACGAGATTGTCTGAACCGAGTTGGAGAAAGGGATTATCAAACCTTGCTTAGATTACATGTAAGTTTGAAATTAGCTCGACGATTCTACATCCCATGACAACAGCAGTTATAATATTGCCTATCTCATAGTGGAAAATATGGTCTACAAAAGGATGCTGAGAATGCCATGTTCAGAACGAGTGAACAACAAAAAAGCCTTAAAGATAATCGCAAATAAAGGTCACTTTTACCCAGATTCAGAAAGAGAGCAAACATTTTTTGACATATACTGAGGAAGAAATATTTTGAGAATTCAAGATTCACAAAATATACCGAAGGTAGAAAGAAGGTAGAAAGGCAATCTGTCACTTATCTATGGAGCTTGCTTTAACGAAGCAACCGCGGAACGGTACTGGGGAATAAAATCGATTGCTAACTGCTACAGGGGGAATAAGTGGCTATCGAGGGTCATGAGTGGCACGTAAAAGCCTACGTTTGCTCTCCAACATTAATCTAGTGAATCTATTCTCTAAAGATAGACAATCACAAGTGATGAGCATAAAATTTATTCTGAAGATCTTGTAGGGGATCTGGTATTGCAAGGAAATATTTTCTCGTAAATTACTTCCACAACGCAGACTCGAATATCGGACCAGAAAAAACAAAATGCCGAAAATCCAATTCGCCGGTACAATCTCGCGAACTGCTATCAACGTAACCAGTTAGAACCAAAACAATTTCGTCCCCGCTTCGGGAACAACGACTGCTTTTATCGGCCGATCAATATTTTCCATTGGCCAACTCAGAGAGGACGCTAAATATTTGCATATATTTTTATAGCGACTCCTGCGACGGACTTTTAAAAAAAAATATTCCGTCTTCAGCATGTTATGCAGAATATGTGCCCCTTTTTTCTGTTTGTGTCTGTAATTTTCTTTTTCACCGTATTTTCCGTCGTAGTATTAACGCGACGCACTGTCGCTTGGTTTGACGAGGTAAGTCGCCGTTTTCTTCACTATAGATCTATAATTATACACGGTTACATCTTCTTCCCTTATCTGTATCCATTCAGGACATGGGTGATAATGGCACTCAACGGCTCCTTGTTCTTTGTAGCCTATAGTAAAGCTTGGCATTTTGCTATTTCACCTTATCCCTGTTCACCAACTAAGAGGATTCTTCTTCCATATGCTTGAGTTTCAGTTTGAGTTTTGTTCAACGACATATCAACACTTCTGTGGGTTATTTAATGCAAAAAAGGTAGGGTTTTAACATAGTTTTATTTTAATATTTGCTTATAGTGAGAAGGTTGATTTAGTTAGATCTTTATGAAAAACACTTTTTTATTATTATTTTTATTCTAGAAAACTGAAGATGTCTTCCAGTTTTGTATTCAAAAACGTCTTTCTGGTAATGATTTTTCCTTAAAAATGTATTGTTGGTGATATTTTTCCTTCAAAATTGTATATTTTCCTATAAAAGTATTTTTATGTATACATTTCTATACATTCATAGTGTTTTGATCCCAGTTTGGGGATAAACTATTTGCCCATAGTTGTGACCCTAACAGGTGCTACCACTACTGGTCAGTGTGGACCTGGAAACATCAGCAATTAAGAGGTGGTTCCATGCTCCTCACAACCTACCAATCAGAGGCCTTGTTGCTGGATGCAGTTTATTGTCATACCCGGGACCATCTGCTACATGCAGCGTTCTTTCAGGGCATCGGGGATCAAGGCTCCCCACAGTGTCCTATAATGTATAGCTTTCAGTATGTTTGTTGCCTGTCTTAACTCTACTTCTTATGACCATTTATACTGTTGAAATAAGAGAACTAACGGGACAAAAGTCATGCTCATCAACAGGATGCATAAAATCCAAGGATGTAACGCTCATATTAAAGGAAGAAAAAATACTTCAGAGATGAGACGAATATACTGGGGATCTTTTCCCCGACAAGAGAGAGCAACAAACAATATACAGAAATACCAACGGACCGTAAATAATTAAAAACGAAATGGAAGCTGCGCTGGCAAAATTGAATAGAAACAGAGCAGCAGGGCCAGACATCATTGTAATAGAGATGATGACAGCCTTAGACGAATTCGGCATAGACAGGATTACAGAAATAATAAATTAAATCTACAACAGTGGTGATATCCTGAAAGGCATAAGCAGGTCGATCTTCATAGCATTGCCCAAGAGGCTAGGGTCAAAGGAATGTGAACTCCACCGAACAATCAGTTAAATGAGTCACATAATAAAACTCATAATCCGAATTCTGATAAATAAAGCACGTAGTAGACTCAGCCAAGAGATATCAGTAACAGTGCGGTTTCGTTAACGACACTGGAACAAGAAACGCAATATTTATGCTAAGAATGTTATAGGGAAAGGCAGTACAAACACAGTCAGTCAGTCAGTTAAGTGCCATACGATCATGTCTCGAAAGAGACATGACTGACTGGGCAGAAGATTATCCCGCAGTAGGTTGCCATTGCTTTCTGCGGTAGACTGGTTGCCGACCAAGGCTATAGAACCCAATCTGTCCTGTTATTTAAACCATAACTGGAAGGAAGAGACGGATTAATACCTTTCCCAAGGGTATTTGCGCGTAAGTGAATACAATGGATTCAACTGGAATTCGAACTCGGCTCCCCGGCTTCTCGTTCCGAGCCGATATCCACTGTACCACAGCGCACAGTACAAACACAGAAGGACTTATATATGTGTTTTTAAGACTATGCAAAGGCGTTCGACAAAGTGCGCTACAAAGACTTGATAGGGATGCTCGGCAACTTGTCATATTCAAAAAACAATAGTCAAGGACTTATACTGGCATACGGACAGAAAATGAATTATACAAAAATAGAAAGGGGTGTAAGACAAGTATCTCCTTACCAGATATATTCAACCTATACAACAACAAAAATCTGAGAAAAAAATTCTACAAGTCGTGCTAAGATTTGTAATTGACGGGCACACTCTAAACACTCTAAACAATTTAAGATGATAGTAGACAGAGAAGTTAAACTCCATGACCTCCTACAGGAAATAGCTAAAGAAAGCGAAAATAAAAAAAGACAAACATAAACTACAAGAAAACTGAATGCATGGTCATCAATAAAAATGAGAACCCCAAATTCCCACAAGAGAGACAGGAAGATTTAATTTTAAGATGTAATATCTGTCCTCATATATGGCAGCGAAAGCTGGACAATATCTTCAAGGATGAAGGAGAGACTCAAAGCAACGGAAATGTGGTTCTTTAGAGGTATTTTTTTAATGATTTCACCCCAAGCAAGGCCACTTATTGCGCAGGGTGTTACATAAGGGAAGGTGGTGAGAAAGATTGGTTAGATAGAGGAAATGTCAGAAGGGGAGTGACAGAAGGGTAAGGATGTAGATGGGAAGAGTATCTGAGAGAATGGATGCGTGTTAGTATGTTAGGAGGTGTCTATTGACCTTACATTTAAACTCCTGGAGATTGTAGCTGGAGATTGAAGCAAGTATGTGGAATTGAGTTCCACAGGCGGGAAATCCTAGAAAAGAAGCTGTATGAGAGTAAATTGCGGTTATATTTTATCGGTTTCACTGTAAAAGGGTGGGACCTAGTTGCTAATCTAGTATCTTGTATACTGAGAATATCATGGCCCGAACATATAAGCAAACAACCAGGTTTTGGTGAGGATGCAAATGAAAAGGAAACTTATAATTAGCATCAGGAAGAGACAGGTGAGATTTCTGAAACATGTAACGGGGAAAGCAGTCTTCGTGAATCTAATACTCACAGGACGGATAAAGGGAAAGAGAGATATTGGAAAGAAGCGTGAGATATACTTAATAGGCTTCAGCAAATGGATGGGGGAAAGGCATTTAGAAGAGATACCAAGAAGAAAAACGTTTAGAGCTAGAAGGGATCTGTGTATGTGGAAGTCCATGATCGCCTTCGTGCTGAAATGACACGGCACAGAAAGAATAATAAGAATAATAAGAATAATAAGTAAATAACGATTAAAATGCTAACAATATGATGGAATGGTAAATAAAATACCTTACATTATAAAATTACATATACAAACCTGTATGTGATGTTTGTGTGTAAGTTGAGTTCAAAATGACAGACAAGTTTTTTTTATATTTTTTCATGTGATCTTAGAAATTTTTCAGTACATAAATTACATAATAAATGGTCCGAATGTTTCATATATCCAAGAGTTTTCGGTGATACTTTAGTCATTAGCAAGGTTGAATTTAATTTTAACTGAAGATTACTAGCAGTATAACCCGGCGTTGCTCGGGTGTAATGAAAGTTTTTAAGCTAATCCATGGTCCTGGAGCTCAGACTCAGCCTAAAGAATATTTGTGTGAATTTTGGTGAGAATCGAATAAAAATTGTGGATTTGTATAAAGAACATACAGACAAATAAACAGACACAAACACACACAAACAATCTTGCCTTTTATATATATATATATATATATATATATATATGTATATATATATATATTATCGATTTTCTGTACTATTGGAAGAACTGCAACCTTGAAACTTCTGAATATCGTTTCTTATGTCTTTGTCTATGAGTGTATCAAATTTGATTAAAATCGGACCACTCCTTCCATAACCCGATTTTTTCGATTATCGATTTTCGATATTTATCGGGGGTACCTCGACACAAAACGTAGCTAAGAATACTCGCAGACGTTTATAGTACATTTGTGTAAATTTTCAAGAAAATCGGTTGAGCCGTTTCAGAGTCTATGGGTAACGGACACACACACACACACACACACACACACACACACAGAAATATACACACACAGACAAAGTTTCATTTATAAATAAGTTTAAATAAGATTTTATGTATCTATCTAGAGTTAAAGAGTTAAAATTTCAAACTCGGTCAATATATTGTGGTTGTGTTCATAGTTATTCACTTATATACTGAAAAGAAAGGCCTAGAAAATCACATGAAAAAATATATAAAATTAACCACAACATCTTATTTGTCATTTTAACGAAACCTGCATAAAAGAGGGATTGCTTCTCCTCAGTGTTCTTGACAAGCTCCAAAGGAGAGTCTGTAATGTGATAGGTACCGATCTGGCGACTCGACTGCAGCCACTTTCCCATCGTCGAAATGTGGCCTCCCTCTGTCTGTTCTATAAATACTTTCATGGCTTCTGCTCGGATGAGCTTAAGTCACTGATGCCTCCTCAACAGGTGTTTACCCGTGCAACCAGACTGGCAACTGGGTCCCACCCATTCACAGTCAGGTTAGCCAAATGCAGACGACAATTCTACTCCTGCACCTTCCTCTCTCGCACTTCCCGCCTGTGGAACTCACTCCCGTATTCTTGCTTTCCTGACGGCTACGACCTCCAGAAATTTAAATGCAAAGTTAATACTCACCTACTAACCACTGGACTCTAGCTCTCTCCCCTCCCCTGTATAATCTTCACTTTCTCTCCACCCATGTATCTGTCATTGCACCTGCTTTCTCAGCTTTCTATTGTTCCTTTCTAACTAGCTTGTACTCCTCACTCTTTTCTAATTAATCTTTTTACATTTATGTAACCCCCTGCACATCAGTGGCGTTTCTGCCTTGCTCGGGGTGAAATGATTAAAAAAAAATATATATATACAATATATTTTGTATATACAATATATTTATATATATATATATATATATATATATATATATATATATATATATATAAATGCAATGATGGGAGGAATAAAAAAAACTAAAATTTGTTATGAAAATACTTAAGCTACATAATTACCGTACATGCTATAGTTTATGATAGAACATATAAGGATCGCATTATACACAGCTAAGTTTTTGAAGAGGTTGAAAATCATGAATTTTCAGTGATTGATTGATCTATACACAGGTAAATCTATTTATGGAGGGAATAAAATTCATGCCAAATAAATCCAGGGGTCATACTATACATTAAGTTGACTTAAACACGAGAATGTATGGTAAAGAGTATCCGACAGAAAAAAATCTTTTCACAACAGTACTATCTATCCAAACGTTAATAATGTAATATACTTCAATGGTCGTTGAATAATTGGCCGAAAAATCTAGCCACAAATCAACGATACGTTAAAAAAAAAGAGATTAATAAAGAAAATATGTTATGTATTTTAACGGTCAGATATTATTCGACTAATAAATTTCGGATAATAGCAACAGTAAAATGAAGAACCGAATTGTCCCACTAAATGAAATTACTTACACTACTTAGTTTAACTGTCGAAGATTTTTCGACCGAGAAGACGGGGATAAAACGAAAACAATAAGACGAACAAAAAAATCTCGTCTACGATTAAAAGTCAAATCATTCGAACGATAAATTTTGAATAAAATGGAAGAGCAATATATATATATATATATATGTATAATTATATGACTTCGCATAGTCAGGCCATCGGACTCACGAAAATAGCCATACATTGACCGATCGATATCAAATTTCGGGGAGAATTGCAAACATGTAAAAGGATCAGTCAGTTAAGTGCCATACGTAATACACGCTTGGGCGATCATGTCTCGAAAGAGACATGACTGACTGGGCAGAATATTATCCCGCAGATTATTGCCATAGCTTTCTGCGGTAGACTGGTTGCCAACCAAGTCTATAGAACCCAATCTGTCCTGTTATTTAACCCATAACTGGAAGGAAGAGACGGATTAATACCTTTCCCAAGGGTATTTGCGCGTAAGTGAATACAATGGATTCAACTGGAATTCGAACTCACATTCTCTGCGTCATATATAATTGAATTAATTAAAGAAATTATGAAAAATCACGATGTTCTTTGTTAAATATTTTCATTCAGCTTGTACAGCTCAAAGAAAAATGTCAAGAATACTAAATACTGTGAGTATTTTACCACCCGTCAGCGTATTACCAAACAAATTTTAGTATAAATAAAAGGCTCGTCCTAAATTAATGATGAAAATACATACGTTACTTTTATGTTGGAGAGAATTTAACCTGGAGTGTTTCGGTAAATACGAAAATTAATTTGAATAAAATTTAATAACCAATAAAATATTGGGTTTTCCGTAAAGTACATGCCCTTTTTTCAATTCCACCAGATGCACAGAATGACTTTCTTAGAATTAAGTCTTGCTTTTGGGATGGCTAAGTATGGATGTGCGTTGTGGCGTAGTGGATATTTACTCGGAACGAGAAATAGGATAGCCGAGTTCGAATTCCAATTGAATTCATTGCGTTCACTTACGCGCAAATACCCTGGGGAAAGGTATTAATGCGTCTCTTCCCTCCAGTGATGGGTTAAATAGCAGGACAGATTGGGTTCTATAGCAACCAGTCTACCGCAGAAAGCAATGGAAACCTACTGCGGGATAACGTTTTGCTCAGTCAGTTATGTCTCTTTCGAGATATGATCGCCCCAAGCCTGAATCACGCATGGCATTTGACTGACTGAAATATGGTACATGTTCACTCTTTTTTGCTGCGCATTTTTGTAAACGATCTATTTCTCAACACCAGTCAAAATTTGCTTTAAAAAGAGTGCATTTTAGTTGCGTTTTTCTACAGCAAATCACAGATATAATTGCATTCCAACAGATTCTTTTCACTCAAACAACGTGATACCCAAACATCGTAGCGATTTGATTATCCAAGCTTCACTAAATATTCATGGATGTTGGACTTTTGATAAATTTAGTGTTTCTGGCAATTCCTTCGCCGTGTTATGCGGTTTATTCTCAATCAGTATCGTGATGATTTGGTCGTTATCTGTAGTGGAAGGTGCTTCTGAGGGTTCTTCATCAATAAGGCTACCAAACCAACTTGGCGAACGACTTCCGTACAGTTATGTCAATTAACGAACTTTCAACGTACACAGCACATATCTTTCTTGTTGCTGGTCTAAAATACACCATATCTTCTATTTTCCTAGAAATGCAAAATTTAACACGAATTTAATAATCTTAAACCTTTTTCTCAAAAGATAGTTGAAACTATGATCTAATTATAATCTTTCATTTTCATAGGAATTGCAAAACTGATACGAATTAAGTATTTTTTTTTTACTATAGAGATAGTTTGAAGTGTGATCTAATCAGAAATGTAAGCATATTATATCTGTTGATACATTTGACGTATTCTAACGTGTTGGACCACTAAAAATCGGCATAAGCCTTCCGGACAACCCAATAGCTTATACCATTTTATTTGTTATTGTTTGATTCACGGCTTTAAGGAAAAGAAAACCTCTAAGTCTACTAATTCTATAATTCTATATACTTGGCAGAATCTCATAGTATAGAATTCCTTTCCAAGCCCACCAGATGTACAGCATGACTTACTTAGGATGAAGACCTGCATTTATTTGTGATGGCTAAAGTTGGCTCGTGTTCCTTACATCAATATCTTTTTTGCTGAACATTATTATAAACCATCCATTTCTAATCATCCGTCGCAATTTGCTTATAAAAAGTGAATTTTCATTGGGTTTATACATCAAATCCCAGACAGAACTGCGATCCCAAAAGATTCTTTTTATTCAGATCATGTGGTACCCAAACCTCATAACTATTTTAATAGCCAAGTTTCACGAAGTTTCTATGGTGGTGGATTTTGATAAATTTTCTTGAATTGCTGCTTTTAATTCATCCAGTTGCGAGTAGTTTTCAGTATAAACTGACTGGTTACTTGACAGAATCTCATAGTATAGGTTTCCTTTCGAAGCCCACCAGATGTACAGCATGACTTACTTAGGATGAAGACCTGCATTTATTTGTGATGGCTAAAGTTGGCTCGTGTTCCTTACATCAATATCTTTTTTGCTGAACATTATTATAAACCATCCATTTCTAATCATCCGTCGCAATTTGCATTTTTTGTGTTTATACAGCAACTCACCGCTAAAGATGTGTTCCAAAAGATTCCCGCGTTGTGTGATTAGAGTTATTCTCAATCAATGTATTTAATCGTTATCTGCATTAAGAGGTCTCCCTCAGCGTTCTTCATCAATAAGGTTACAATCACCAAATCTTAAATTAGCAAATCACTTCCATACATTTCTTTTAGACAAAAGCACATTTACCGTACACAGCACATATCTTCTTTTTTTATTTCTTGCCAGGCATTTTTTGCCTTTATTACAATCATAGAAATGCATCAAGTCCCTAAAATGCATTTTATAATCTTTCATTTTCATAGGAATTTCAAAATTGATACGAATTAAGTAATTGTTTTTTTACTCGAGAGATAGTTTGAAGTGTGATCTAATCAGAAATGATAGCATATTTTTTCTATCGATACATTTGACGCGTTCTAACATGTTGGAACATGAACGACTAAAAATCGGTATAAACCTTCCGGACAACCCAATAGCTTATACCATTTAATTTGTTGTTATGTGAATCACGTCTTAGAGAAAAGAAAACCTCTAAGTCCACTCATTCTATAATTCTATAATTCTATATACTTGGCAGAATCTCATAGTATAGAATTCCTTTCGAAGTCCACCAGATGTACAGCATGACTTACTTAGGATGAAGACCTGCATTTATTTGTGATGGCTAAAGTTGGCTCGTGTTCCTTACATCAATATCTTTTTTGCTGAACATTATTATAAACCATCCATTTCTAATCATCCGTCGCAATTTCCATACATTTCTTTCAGACAAAAGCACATTTACCGTACACAGCACATATCTTTTTTTTTTATTTCTTGCCAGGCATTTTTGCCATTATTACAATCATAGAAATGCATCAAGTCCCTAAAATGCATTTTATAGAAATTGCAAAATTGATACGAATTAAATATTTTCTTTACTCGAAAGATAGTTTGTAGTGTGATCTAATCGGAAATGTAAGCATATTTTATCTGTTGATAAATTTGAGGTATTCTAACATGTTTGAACATGAACGACTACAAATCGGCATAAAACTTCCGGAAAACCCAAAAGTTTATACCATTTTATCTTGATTTGGTCGACATTTGTGCTGGACGTTCTTTATCACTAAAGCTACAATCACAAACTCTAAACTTAGCGAACAGCATCTGTACATTTCTTTCAGCTAAGGCACCTTCACCGTAAACATCACATATTCTTTTTTGTTGCTTGCGAGGAATCTTTAGCTTCTGGGTAATAAAAATGCATCAAGTGTCTAAAATGCATCTTATAATTTTCCATTTTCATAAGGAAGCAAAATTAACACGAATTAAGAAATTTTAAAATTTCTTGCCCAAGAGATAGTTTAAAGTGTGATCTAATTGGAAATGTAATCATATTATGTCTGTCTGTCGACAAATTGAATGTGTTCTAACGTATTGGAATATAGACGAGTAGAAATCGGCATAAACTTTCCGGACAACCTAATACTTACAGAACTCGCTTTAAAAACGAAGCTGCTGTCAATTAACCACCACAGACAACCGCACCTCCCTCCCATTAGCATGGAATAGGAATGCCTCCCAGAGAGTAAAACACTACGCCTGCTTGGCCTGACACTCTCAGCGGACCTCAAGTGGAATGACTACGTCGAATCCATTGCTAAATCCGCTGCTATGAAAGTCGGCTCTCTGTGCAGGGCCCGGAAATTCTTTCCGTCTGAATCTATCCTGCACTTATACAAATCTACCATCCGCCCGTGTTTTGAAAACTGTTGCCACATCTGGTCTAGTGCCCCTGCTATTCTCCTCGGGCTTGTTGACAAAATACAGCGAAAAATCTGTAATGTGATTGATACCGAGTTAGCTGACCGCCTGCAGTCACTCTCTCACCGGCGTGACATGGCTTCCCTGTGCCTCTTCTATAAATATTTTCATGGCTTCTGCTCTGATGAACTTAAATCACTGGTGCCCCCTAGGTGTGAGTTTGCACGAGATACTAGATTGGCAATTAGGTCCCACCCTTTTACAGTGAAACCGATGAAATGTAACCGCAATTTCTACTCCAACAGCTTCTTTTTCTCGCACCTGTGGAATTCCCTTCCGCATGCTTGCTTCCACGACGGCTATAACTTCCAGGAGTTTAAAAGTAAGGTCAATAGACACCTCCTAACACACTAACCCACACCCATTCTCTCCAACTCTCCCCCTATGTACATCCTGACTCGTCTATGGCCCTGTGTAACCCCCTGCGCTTTAGTGGCAGTGTAATGCCTTGCTTGGGGTGACATGATTAAAAAAGAAAAACTGTAATTGGATATTCTATGTGTTGAATGAAGAGATACACAGTGAAATGTAGATAAACTACTTTATTACCAGAGTGGTACAACCAAGTGGTATATACAATATTTACAGTCTCTTGCGGTAGTTGGTGTTACTACGCGAAATTCGTGATCATACCACCTCGAGCTAAACGCACATTGTCTTTTATACATTTGGGTGACCGTATGTCACATGGTACGAGCCAGGACACAACACTATATTGTTTTATCTAAACTTATTTATAAATAGAACTTTGTCTCTCTGTGTCTGTGTGTGTGTGTCCGTTACCTATAGACTCCGAAACGGCTGAACCGATTTTCTTGAAAATTTACACAGTTGTGCTATAAACGTCTGCGAGTGTTCTTAGCTAGGTTTTGTGTCGAGGTATCTCTGATAAATATCGAAAATCGATAATCGAAAAAATCGAGTTATAGAAGGAATGGTCCGATTTTAATCAAATTTGATAGACTCATAGAAAAAGGCATAAGAAACGATATTCAGATGTATCAAGGTTGCAGTTTCTGCAATAGTGCAGAAAATTTGATATCGATACCAGAAAATCAAAATTTGACTTATATCCATTAATTTTTCTTTCAGTCTACGGTTTCGCTTCGACTGGGAAGAACTATTGCTTTTTAGTCTTTCGTGCCAACGTCCAAAGTGTCTGGGCTTCAGGAATATGGATTTGTTTTAAAGCTTTCGTTAGACCCGAGCAACGCCGGGCTATACTGCTAGTTGTTTATAAAAAGATATACGATTAACAAAATCTGTAGCTAATAATAACAATCAAAATTCTTAGATACTTAGTTTAACAGTTCGGAAATGTTATGCCCTGCTTTGTACATGGTACAGAGGCATAGTTTCTTCAGGTATCAGTGTTCGGTGTTGATTGCTTGATTTGATATTTTTAGAATATATTTTTAGTTAGAAAGACGTTTTTCTTGAGGTAATAATGCGTTGTTTATACAAGTTCTATTAATTAACTCATAGCTGATGGAGTGGGATAGATTAGTATTTTTCCCAAGACTATTAGTACATTATGAATTATAACGAAACCGACTGGAATGGTTACTCAGTTCTTAGATTTACAATTACGTTATCCATTGCAAGAATTACGCATACAAGTTTACAGCACGCGGTGTTTCTAAGCAGTCACCCATTTCGACTCTGGCCATGATTGACGTTTCTTAACATTGGTGTTTGTACAGAAACTGGTGTTTCAAGTGTTTTGTACCAAAACCCAAGAAAAAGCCAGAACGTAGAATTAAATTTTGGAATTGTGCCGTCAACAATCTTCCTATCAACACTTATGATTCTTGACTTCTCTTGCACGAAACTCAGTTCTAGTAAAAAAAAAAAAAAAATCAGAAAAAGAAATAAATTGATTTGTTAAAGAGTTTCCATAAAAATAATTCCCACAAACTCAGTCACTTTCTCACAGGAGCAATATGGCTTCCCTGTGTCTCTTCTACAAATACTTTTACGGCTTCGGATCTGATGACCTTAGCTCCCTGGTGCTCCCCATATATGAATTTACTCAAGCAACAAGATTAGGAAGTAGGTCCCACCCTTTTACTGTGAAACCAATAAAATGTAAACGCAAATTCTATTCCAACAGCTTCTTTCTTCGCACTTCCTGCCTGTGGAATTCCCTTCTGTTTACTTGCTTCCCGGACAGCTACAATCTCCAAGAATTTAAATGTAAAGTCAGTAGTCATCTCCTATCTCACTAACTTGCATCCTCTCTCTCATGCTCCTTTCTCTATCCACTCCACTTTCATCAGTATTCTCATCCTTCTCTTACCCACTGCCTGACACCCCCCTATAACCTGTCCCTCTTTCTCATAACTTTCTTCTTATGTAACCCCCTCTGCACCATTAGCAGGAAACTGCCTTGCTTGAGGCAATAGTTTTTTAATAATTATATCACCCCAAGCAAGGCATTTTACTGCCACGGTTTTGCAGGAGGTTACGACAGTAATATTGGTTGTTTATTTTATTTAATAATTTTAGTTTCATTACTTAATTTTTTCCAAATTACTAGGCATTTAGTAGCCAATCTACAGCAGGGTTGAAAAAGTAACTTACAAGGAAATGTATGACTACCAGAAGAGGCACTTTTACGCAAGGAATTGAGTTGACATACACCAGTGATTGTAATAAAGGGTCCGGTTCGAAATTCCTAGCACCTGAAGAAGGCCGGAGTGTACAACAGCCGAAACGTTGTACAAATGTCGATAGGTTTGACTGTGATTTGGTTATCATTTCTCTTTAGCTTTTTGAACAGGAGTTGATAGGTTATCCGTTGTTTCTTGTGTAGGACTGGATTTCCGGTTCCCTCTAAATTTTACTTCTACACTATACTTCTGTTTTGACAGAACTCTGAAATGTTACTCACTTATTAAATCTTGACATCTTGAAGTATATAGTTGTTATCTTTCTTGCATAGCTGCAAGATCTTCACTTCCTTTTCATTTATCTCGCTTACACAACACAGCACAGTAGCACACTAACTTGAGTGACTCTTGGGCCTTGTATTTGGTAAAAATTAGAAAAGAAATATGTGTCCATAATTATGGTAAGAAATTCCCTAGGTAAAGATACCATTTAAACTCATAACAGTATGTATGGGGAATTTCAGAGAGGTATATGTGGGAGATATTTCTGTCCCACCCTTTATCATTTTCACGAGATATTAAGATTTAAACTTTTTGAAAATACCCTAAAGTAAATATGTTTTAGTTTGGGCCAAGCAGATAATTATAGTTCTTGTAATATTTGATTTGCCTCCCAATGATATTTTGTTTACTTTTTTCTGAATACGTCTCGACGAAATGCAATGTAAATGTCTTGGGTCTCATAGGCTATAAATTAAAGATTTTTTCGAAACAATGGAGCACAATATTCAAAGAAAAAAACACAGTTGTATGTTGAGATTTGTAATGAAGTGGTACAAAATTCTTATCACTGATTTCGTATAAGAAAAAAGAAATATCCAGATAATAAACCAAAAACAAGAAGATTAGAAAAAATTATATATATATATAAATCTAAATCTAAATCTATTTTTGCTCTACTTTCGTACTTTCGTATTGAGCTCTTTCTTTTTAAGGTTTTCGTTTTGGGTTATTTTTTTCTTTCGAACACGGCTTATGCTTTGTTTCTTTTTTTTAATTCCCCTTTACCCATTTGGTAGTACCTTTTGGGTTTGACGACTTACTTTACCAATTTGTTAGCAGTAGGTTTTTCTTATTTCGGTCGTGATTATTGCTACTGTTTTATTGGTACGTTTTACAATATATATATATATATATATATATATATATATATATATATATATATATATATATATGTATGTATGTATGCAGTGCAGATATGATTATTTGCATGAATGGAAAATTGTGCTATATAGGCTTAATTTGACTTCGTTTAGACTGTTGGTCTTTCGTTGTCGAGAGGCCTCAGACGCGCCAGATCAATTAGTGCCTTCCTCTATGGATACAGGGATCGGATGTTTGAATCCTGCCGAATAACACAATTTTTCGTAACAAACATTTATCGTAAATAATCAGGACGGTAGAATAAAATATATATATATATTGTTTGATTAGAAACAGAATATCTACTTAAATACTAGTATCGATCAAAATAATCTTCAAACAAATAATTTCATATATATATATATATATATATATATATATATATATATATAAGAAAAGACGTGATAGGGACTAGAAAAAAATGTTGAATTTATATTTAGCGAGGTTGGTGTTTGAATCTAAGAAAGAATGATCGGTTTTACTCTTCTGGCTACTGATCGCCTGTCAGCAAGAGGTCTAGACATTTGAAGAAATGTGGCAGGTTAATAAGTGTTTGAATGAATCCAATTTATTGTGGCGTCAAATAAATGATTTATTTGTTTGTTTATTGAAGTTAGCGTTTTTGTTATTTTGCATGGGATTTTCTTGAGATAAAGAAAGAGTGAAATGAAAGAAAAGAGAAAAGAAAGAAAAAAGAAAACGTGGGCAGAAAAAAGGTGAGAGAATGCAGAGCAAAAGGACATTAAGCGGATTATAAAGAAAAAGAAAGAAAGAAAGAAAGAAAGGAAATATGACACGTGAAGAATAAAGAGAGTGGAACAAGAGAAAGGATAAAATAAAAACATTTTATAATATAATGAAAAGAATAAGAATAATGCGATTAAAACACATAAAAGAAAGAAAGAAAGAAAGAAAGAAAGAAAGAAAGAAAGTTACAGACACTCAGAAGAAAGACAATGAAAAAAGAAAAAACTGGAAATATGTTCAAGGAAAGTGAGAAAGAGGGAAATGAAGAAAGAAAGAAAGAAAGAAAGAACGAGAGTTACAGACATTCAGAAGAAAAACAAGAAAAAAGAAAATCTAGACTGAGAAATAAGAAGAAAGACAGGAAATATGTTTAAGAAAAGTGAGAAAGAGGGAAATGAAGAAAGAGCAGAAGAAAGAGCAGAAGAAAGAAAGAAAGAAAGAAAGAACGATAGTTACAGACACTGAGAATAAAGACAAGGAAAAAAGAAAATCTAGACTTAGCAATAAGAAGAAAACGAAGAAAGACGGGAAATATGTTTATGGAAAGTGAGAATAAGGAAAGAAAGAAAGAAAGAAAGAAAGAAAGCAGATGTATATAAAAAAGAGACCGAGAGCTGCATGGCCCATTTTCCCATATAAGCCAATATTAATGGATGCAAACGTTGACAGCTTGAACGGAAAGAAGCTAAGCGAAAATAATAATAAAAAAAAGAAACGCGACAAATAATTTTAATATTATTTATTGAATTCGTCAACTGGAATTCGGGAAGATTAATAGCGTCTTCTGTCAGTCAGTAATGTCTGAAAAGCCACACATAAAAAAAATCGATTCTTAAATAATAAAAAATAGATGAGTAAACGAAAAATGTCAAAGCACTTGAATAAATGCCGAGGTTTCGTTAATTTACTTATCACGGAGAGAATTAAAGAAAAACAAGCGAAAATAAAAGAACTATTACAAATAAAATGTAATAATAGAAAATAATAAAGCTAAGTCAATTGCATTTCTTCAATACAATTTAAAATGACATTTCTGAAAAAAATTTACATTGGAAAAAAATGAATAATGATATATAAAACCAAACTTAAGATGGTTTATAATAACGTTTCAAAATAAAATGCTTTTGTAGCGCAAGATCGAATATATTCGGAGAACAACGCCCTTCTCTAAAACCTTTCCGTGGCTCATATAATGGTATCCTCAATATCTTTCTGCGCAAGCCCCAAGAGCCATTCACAAATGATGTTGTGATGTGGGGTCTGGCAAAACACAACACTTAACTTGACAAAGTCAGTCGAGATAATATTATTCATTACTCAGCTAGACAAGTCACTGCAATAAAAAATATTTACAACGATTTCTAAGCTGTTATCAAGCAACACTTGGGTGGCTTCTGAGTAAAATACCACAGGTTTTATGCGAAAAAATAAATACGACGCATTCTTGAATTTTGTTTTCAATAGAGAAAGATTTTTTTTTTTTGCAATGATCGAAAAAGGTGATAATCTGTGGAAGCAAGGTCAGGTCAATATTAACGAGTCGGGTAAAAAGATCAACCTTCTTTCAACTTTTTTCCTACTTTTCTTGCTGCTCCTTTTGCCTTCCATATTATTTTATTTTATTTTATTTTTCCTGCATCTTTTATTTCCTTTCTTTGTCTTTTTCTTATGATTCTTCAGAAAACAACTGCAATTTCAATTTAATATATTAGCTCACAAAAATATATTTCCAATTTCTTCCGTTTTGTTATTTGGCTGTAAAAAACTGTTTTCATTTCCATTCGACTATTTAATTTTTTTTTCTTTTTCATTTAACAAAAGTGTCATATACTATTACAACTTTCTTATTTCGTTGTTGATATTTAAAAACAAACTTCGTTTATAATATATTTCAGGTAAAATAAATAGACAGACATATTAAAAGTGATGTCATTTTTATGAATTTTTTTAAGAAAATGGCATCTTAACAATCATATAGAATTCTTGTGGTGCTGATTGCGTTGGAATCGTTGTGGCGAAGAGACAATTTTTTTTTTCTAGCCGTGTTTTGAAATTTGGTTTTAAAGAGCTTGTTTTGCATAGCGAATTATTGATAATGGCTTCAATCAGAGACTGATAGTTTTTTTCTCTTAGACGGTGAGATTTGCATAATATCAAAACAGGTTTACAACCGCACATCTCTTAACAGCTTATCCATTTAACTCAAGACCAGTTATAAAATATCATGAAAAAAATTGAAAAAAAAACAAAACAACTCGTTGGTTTTTACGTTGTGTATATCTTTATCGAGATGCGCGTTGTGGTGCAGTGGATATCGACCTGGAGCGACAAATCGGGGAGCCGAGTTCGAATTTCAGTTGAATTCCATGCATTCACTTACACACAAATACTCTTGGGAAACGTATTAATCCGACTCTTCCCTCCAAATATGGGTTAAAAAATAGGACAGATTAGGTTCTATAGCCTTGGCTGGCAACCAGTCTACCACAGAAAGTAATGGCAACCTACTGCGAGATAATCTTCTGCCCAGTCAGCAATGTCTCTTTTAGAGACATGATCGCCCAAAGCGTGCATCACGTATGGTATATAACTGAGAGTTGCCGACTTCGAATTTCAGTTGAATTTCTTGCATTCACTTAGGCACAAATACACTTGGAAAAGATATTAATCCATCTCTTCCCTCCAGTTATGGGTTAAATAATGGGACAGATTGGTTTCTATGGCCTTGGCTGGCAACCAGTCTACCCCAGAAAGCAATGACAACCTATTCCGAGATAATCTTCTGCCCGAAGCGTGTATCACGTATCGCACTTAACTGACTGATATCTTTATCATGATTGTTTTTACTCCTTCAAAATTAATCATTTAGATTCTTTTGGAAGGAAGAAAAACAATCAATAAAATGAATAAATAAAGCGAAAACTAAACCAAAGATTACTTTTTGCCGTTTTCACATGATGCAAAACGAAATAAAAGGACCTCCAATCCGAAGTGGACTGGGGTAAGAAATGGCTCGTAAATTTTCATGCTTCTAAAACGAAGCTACTATCAATTAACCATCATAGACAATCGCACCTACCTCCCATTAGCATGGACCAGGCTTGACTCCCAGAGAGTAAATACGACGCCTTCTTGGTCTCACACTTTCAGCGGACCTCAAGTGGAATGACTATATCGAATCCATTGCTAAATCCGCTGCTATGAAAGTCGGTTGACTGTGCAGAGCCCGGAGGTTTTTTCCGTCTGAATCTCTCCTGCACATTTATAAATCTACCATCCGCCCGTGCATTGAATACTTTTAACATAACTGGTCAGATGCCCCTGCTATTCTCCTTGGGCTTCTCGACAAGGTACAGCGGAGGGTCTGTAATGTGATCGATACTGACTTGGCAGTCTCTCTCTCACCGGCGCGACGTGGCTTCATTGTGCCTCTTCTATAAATACTTTCATGGCTTCTGCTCCGATGAACTTAGATCACTGGTGCACACTAGGTTCGAATTTCCACGAGATACTAGATTAGCAACTAGATCCCACCCTTTTACAGTGAAACCGATAAAATGCTACCGCAACTTCTACTCCAACAGTTTCTTTTCTCGCACTTCCAGACTGTGGAATTCCCTTCCACACGACTGCTTCCCCGACGGCTACACTCTCCAGGAGTTTAAATGTAAGGTCAAAAGACACCTCCTAACACACTAACTCGCTTCCATTCTTTCAAACACTCTTCCCATCCTCCCAACTATCTATCACCCTCCTTCTGACATTTCCTATATCTAACCACTCTTTCTATTTACCTTCCCCGATGTAGCCCCAAGCGCAATAGTGGCAGCGGAATGCCTTGCTTGGGGTGAAACGATTAAAAAAGATGTACAAAATATAGAACTGGTCTTTGCACGTATTTAATACGTCTGCTGTTCATTACATTCCTATACAGTACAAAAATTTCATCTATATCTATAAAAGTGACGAGGGTGGACGTTGTGTAAGTATTTGCTTGTTTGATTGATTCGACTTATCGTCTGCGTTTTGCCGTCTAGCTCGACGGGAGTTGCGCTCAGGTGTAGATCAAAATTTTTGAATGCTAACGACACCTTGAAATTTTTCAGAAAGCCAAAATTAGGGGTAGAAAAATATATATTATCACCTCACAAAGTCAGGGATGAGTTTATGTATTGATTATAATATAGAATCGATTACACCACATTGTATTTTCTATATCTATATATGTTGCCCCTCCCCCTCCCACCCTAATCCAATAGAGACATTCTATATTGTTATCTATATGTATAAAAGTGACGAGAATGGACGTTGTGTAAGTACTTGCTATGTAAATTCATTATATGTTTTGTTATTATTATTACCTGAGTGAAACCGGACTAAACTGCTACTAATATTATAAATGGTGCAAACAGTAATTATATTTCTGACACGTATCGTTTAAAAAGACAAGCAGCAACTAAAATGGATAGCAAATGTAAGTCGAATAGGAAATGATTACAGGTGTTTGACGGTCCGCACTACCGTAAAGAAAAGGTTAGAAAGGAAACACCGGTCATTACTAGAACAAAACCACGATATTCGTCTTCAGCAGCAAATTTCCTTGAAGAACCCTTTTAACAGAAAGATTTTAATCAGTCATGTAACAAAACTCTTTGTGTCGTATTTTGTCGAATCGCGTAATCAATGAAGCACAGGTGATGGAGATGCTGGGCAATCTCGACATTTTCGGCAAAGACATAAGAATAATCAAGAATCTCTACTGGCAGCAAACGGCCTGCATACGGACAGGTAACGACCTCAGTAGATACACAAAGATAGAAAAAGGCGTAAGACAAGGATGTGTCTTTGTTCAACCTATACAGCGAGAATATTTTGAGGACCCTAGATGAAACGCCAGGATTTGTTATTGGAGACCACAACCTGAACAACATAAGATATGCGGACGATACAGTGCTGATTGCGGACACGGAAAGGAAACTACAAGACCTCATACAGAAAGTAGCAGTGGAGAGTGACAAGAAGGGACTACAAATAAACTTTAAGAAAACTGAGTGCATGGTCATCAGCAAAAGATACAACCCAAAATGCCAAATACAGGTGGAGGATAACAGAATCAAACAAGTACAAGAATTTAAGTACCTAGGAAGTGTTCTAACAGGAGATGGAAAGTGCAACACGGAGATCCGAAGGCGAATTGGCATGGCAAAGGACGCGTTCCAGAAGATGAGCAAAATACTAACACACAGGAAAATCTCAATAGAAACGAAGAAAAGAGTTCTAGATTGCTACGTGATGTCAGTTCTTCAATACGGCTGTGAATGCTGGACAATATAATCGAAAATGAGGACAAAACTGGAAGCAGCCGAAATGTGGTTCTACAAAAGGATGCTACGGATATCGTGGACTGAGCATACAAGCAACGACGAGGTGTTAGAAAGAATGGCAACAAAAAGGAAATTGATGCTGAGCATCAGGAAGAGACAACTGAAGTTCCTGGGACATGCAATGAGGAAGGAGAGCCTGGAGAACTTGATACTGACTGGACAGATAGAATGAAGGAGAGACAGAGGAAGGCAGCGGATAACATATTTGCAGGGTCTGATCAGGTGGATGACGGAACGGGGGTTGCCAGGAGCAACAGGAGCAAACATACTAAGAGCCACAAGGGATAGGGAGACGTGGAGAACCATGATCGCCTACGTCCTGAAGGGACAGGGCACATAGAAGAAGAAGAAGAAGAACAAAACTCATCATCCGGATTCTGATGAATAGAGCAAACAGCAGAATCACACCAGATACGAGATTTTACTGAGGATGGACACGAAAAGGAAACTGATATCAAGAAAAGACAGCTAAGTTTTCTGGAACATGTAGTGAGGAAAGAGAGTTTAGAGAATTTGTTGCTCATGGGACAGTTAGAGGGAAGGACAGACAAGGGAAAGTAACACATGACATAATTGATAGACTTGAGCAGATGGATGGCGGAGTGGGAGTTGAGTGGGATAACGGGAAAAAGGGTGTTAAGAACTACAAATGGGGAGATGTAGAAGGTCATGATCGCCTACGTTCCAAACGGACACGGCACATAAAGGAAGATGTATAATCCTTAATCGAAAGTAACACAGCATTCAATAAGTCCCGGGCCTGACACATAGATAGCTTCACTAATAAAAAACCCATATGATTTTTATGAAGTACTAACCTTCAACGTGCATGTGACAAAATTTGTGCACAATCGGATTATTATTTTGCAAATTACAGTTATTTAAGTGATGCTACTTTTGCATATGATATATCCCGGAAAGGAATATCAGTGTAAAGATTAGTGGAAGAATGGTACTCGGCACAGGAATACGATATAACGGATTTATTGTACGAATGTACAATTAACAATAAGATACAGAATAGGCAATCAACGTGTAGGAGCGGAATACACAATCAAATAGTGAATGCCTTCGCCTATGACATTTGATCTCTCCGCTTGTCACCGTCCTTTATAATCTAGAGCATTCCATTCTCGGGGATGGCAGGATGTTCCACTATAACAGCAAATTTTCAAAACAATGGACAACTCTGAATTTCGTGTGTTGATAAAGCATTGCTTTCTGATAAGAAAATTACTGCTCAAGCAAAGCAATGGCTTGATAACTGTTATTCGGACTCTGCTTTGTCGGAAACAACGATTAAGAGGTGGTACGCTGACTTTAAACTAGGTTGTACAGATAAAAATATAGCTGAACACTCAGGTCGACCAAAATCGGCAGTTGTCCCGGAAAACATCAAAAAAATCCACAAACTCGTTTTGGCCG
Organism: Ascarosepion bandense; assembly: GCA_037127315.1. Classification (NCBI taxonomy): domain Eukaryota; kingdom Metazoa; phylum Mollusca; class Cephalopoda; order Sepiida; family Sepiidae; genus Ascarosepion; species Ascarosepion bandense. The sequence goes on from JBBBDQ010000731.1 coordinate 2,767,532, forward strand.
ATTGTAAATTAAATTTGCGTGAGATAGCAGAGGAATTCAACATATCAGAAGATTTTTTCATGAACATTTGTCAGTGAGAAAGCTGTGTTCAAAGTGGGTGCCGCGTTTGCTCACAGTCGATCAAAAAAAGCAACGCGTCGACGATTGAGAGCGTTGTTTGCAAATGTTTCAACGCAACAATAAAGAGTTTTTTTTGCATAAATATATAACAATGGATAAAACATGAATCCACCACTTCATTCCAGAGTCAGATTAGCAGTCAGCTGAGTGGACAGCAGCAGGTGAAACTGTCCAAATCGACCAAAGACCAGAACATCGGCATGCAAGATTTTGGCCCCCGTATTTGGATGTGCAAGGCATTTTATTCGTCGATTACTTTGATAATATAAAAACCATCGATAGCAAATATTATATAGTATTATTGGTGCATTTGAAGGAAGAAATCGTTAAAAGGCGATCACAAATGAAGAAAAAAAAGTGATTTTTCATCAAGACAACGCAGCGTGTCACTTTCGATTGCAACGATAGCAAAACTACATGGACTGCACTTCGAATTGCTTCTACATTCACCCTATTCTCCAGCCCCCAGCGACAACTGGTTGTTTGCAGATCTCAGAAGAATGCTCAAAGGAAAGAGATTTGCCTCCAATGAAAAAATGATATCAAAATTGAGGCGTAATTTGTGGCCAAAGACAAAAAAGGCATCGAATTGTTAAAGAAGTGTTGGAATCACTGTATCACCCTAAAATAAATGATGTTGATAAATAAAGTCGAATTTTACGTAAAAGTTGTTTTATTATTTAGGCCCGGTATTTATGTCTTATTATTAAATATTCGGCCAGTGAGTGCATAATGTTTCTGGTAACGATTGGTTTAAATCAAACAATCATCCAGTGATACCGTAACACTGGAGCTTGCACAAAAGGTCAGCATTCCCAACTCTGTCAAATTGTGAATCTCATGGAGTTGAAAATGGTATTGCGATAGTATGTTATATATTCATGGTCCAGCAGAATATAATTGAATTTGAAAAGAATTTATTCCTGTCGAAGGCGTAAAAGAACACACGATGATTTCAGTCGAAGCTGAAATGCAGAAAAAAATAATCAGTGTATTGAATCAACTACGCATAATCCTCGAAGCGAGCATCACACATTGTATCCAAAAAAGAAGCGTTGAGGTATAGACCCATGCCTCATCCTTTTTTTAATCAGTTCCATCAAAAGAAAAAGAACGGCCGATCGACTTTTGCATCGCAGACTGTTTGTGCTGTTCTTCTTCTTCTTCTTCTTCTTCTATGTGCCCTGTCCCTTCAGGACGTATGCGATCATGGCTCTCCACGTCTCCCTATCCCTTGTGGCTCTTAGTATGTTTGCTCCTGTTGCTCCTGGCAACCCCCGTTCCGTCATCCACCTGATCAGACCCTGCAAATATGTTATCCGCTGCCTTCCTCTGTCTCTCCTTCCTTCTATCTGTCCAGTCAGTATCAAGTTCTCCAGGCTCTCCTTCCTCATTGCATGTCCCAGGAACTTCAGTTGTCTCTTCCTGATGCTCAGCATCAATTTCCTTTTTGTTGCCATTCTTTCTAACACCTCGTCGTTGCTTGTATGCTCATTCCACGATATCCGTAGCATCCTTCTGTAGAACTACATTTCGGCCGCTTCCAGTTTTGTCCTCATTTTCGATGATATTGTCCAGCATTCACAGCCGTATTGAAGAACTGACATCACGTAGCAGTCTAGAACTCTTTTCTTCGTTTCTATTGAGATTTTCCTGTGTGTTAGTATTTTGCTCATCTTCTGGAACGCGTCCTTTGCCTTGCCAATTCGCCTTCGGATCTCCGTGTCGCACTTTCCATCTCCTGTTAGAACACTTCCTAGGTACTTAAATTCTTGGATTTGTTTGATTCTGTTATCCCCCACCTGTATTTGGCATTTTGGGTTGTATCTTTTGCTGATGACCATGCACTAAGTTTGTGCTGTTAATCTAGCTAAATGGTCAAGGGAGGTGGTGCCATGATCTGTCTTTTGAAAGAAGAAGATGAGGGCTCCGAGAAAAGGGCTTATTTTTTTTCACAGATGTTTCTTATGATCTTTTATTAATTATCAATTCATTTAGCTACTCCAGGCTTTCAAACTTTTCGAAATTGTGCTGGTATCGGGGTTTTTTGTAGGATCATTTCCGTATATGCGGCCGGAGCATCGCCCTTAGAACCGGTAAAAGAAGTTGTTCTGTGTGGTAGTTTTTTTAAACAGAGCTCGCGCAGACTAGAACTTTCCTTTTGTTTTAACTAGCATCATAGCCCGGCGTTGCCCGTGTAACACAAAACATTTTAGTAGTAGAAGATGCCATTTTTATTTTACATATTTTGTTTTTGTTTGAAAAAACACCTTTTTAAAAAAATATTTCTTTTGCTTCAAAATTACGGGGAAAAATATTCACATTTTTTGTTGTCCTAATGAATTTTTAAAACCTGGGAATAAAAATTAAATATAAAAGCTTTTTTTTTTTTTATAAAAAATATTTTAGTCGCGTTTGACACGTGTGATTTGATTTCTGTGACGTAAAACGTCGGAATAAAAATTAAATATAAAGGCTCATTTTTTTTAATAAAACTTATTTTAGTCGCGTTTGACACGTGTGATTTGATTTCTGTGACTTTATTCAACAACCATCTTAGATTTTAGATGTTTTACGGAGCAAATGTAAACAATCGTGTCTATTAGCGAAAAATTAGCAAATGGGAAATTTGCTGAACTTAAACTCAAAATGTATGTGTCGACCTGGATTCCCTGTAGATATATGTTCCTAGAAAGTTTGAATTGCGTAACTTAAAAAATGTAGGCGTGCATAGGGAACAGTCACACACAGAATCACAGATTGCCTTTTATATATATAGACAACGACCTGCCATTTCCCCCTTTCCTTCTCCACAACTGCACAAGCCGCTGAAACAAGTCTTTTCCGGGAATGGTGTTCAAGAAATAGAAAAACTGGGTGTTTTAATATACTCGTCCTGAGCGCTGGCATGGTTATTACAGGTGAGACAGAAATAACAGACTTTTTCAAATAAGGAATTTGGTCGGCGAAGGACTGATATTCAGAAGCTTTTTTCTTTGGGCAAGATAAGGAAAAGTGACCAGTCCCTCCACATCGCCTGTCTCAGTTACCGTCATTTTCTGGTCCTCTGCATTCAAACCTTGGAGATAGAAGTGGAAGCTTTACGGTCAATCATAATTCCGAAGCTCCATTTAGTATCTGCTCTGAGTATCTGCCCAAACTGAGCCAGATATTTAGCTAAGTGCTTCCTCTGAAGAGAGGTCACTCAAATATTGATGCAGGGTCCTATGCAGTTTTTATGGTGATCTTTTTGTGTTAATGTCTTTCCAGCAGTCGGCAGGTGTGGGTAGCAGTACGTCTAACAGGAAATATTCTTTGTCTCCATTGTTTTTCCCAAAAGCGAAAATGTGGACCGAGAAATTTTGCATGAACTACAAAGATTTTTTTTTAATCATCTCACCCCAAGCAAGGCATTCCATTGCCACTATTGCGCATGGGGCTACATAGGGGAAGGTATAGAGAAGGAGTGGTTAGACATAGGAAATGTCAGGAGAAATGAATGTTAGACATAAGGAATGTCAGGAGGAATGGGAGCAGGTTAGTGTGTTAGGAGGTGTCTATTGACCTTACATTTAAACTCCTGGAGATTGTATCCGTCGGGGAAGCAATCGTGTGGAAGGGAATTCCACAGTCAGAAAGTGCGAGGAAAGAAACTGTTGGAGTAGAAGTTACGGTTGCATTTTATCGGTTTCACTGTAAAAGGGTGGGATCTAGTTGCTAATCTAGTATCTCGTGCAAATTCGTATTTAGGGGGCACCAGTGATCTAAGTTCATCGGAGCAGAAGCCGTGAAAGTATTTATAGAAGAGACACAGGGAATCCACGTCGCGCCGGTGGGAGAGAGACTGCAGGTGGTCTGCCAAGTCGGTATCTATCACATTACAGACGCTCCTCTGAACCTTATCGAGAAGCCCGACAGAATAGCAGGGGCACCCGACCAGATATGACTAACACAATTCTTTGTTCAGCGTTCTCTAATTTCCGAAAAAAAGGCCCATATTTTCTGATTAGATGTCTGTAGCTCTTGGCCCTCTCCGGGAACTTCGTTATGTTGATTATGCCCTTCGGCGGTGTCTTCCAGCAAGCGGGGTGTGAGTCCCCGGCCACTACTCTTTTGCCTTTGCTTTTGTTGTTGTTATCGTTGTTTTTACCGGAGTCAGTTGTCAATTCTTTTTATTGATTTGCTCTATTTTTGACATCCACACTTTTCTTTAAATTTTTTGGCCGTCAGTATTTTTTTTTTGTTTTTTTTTTGCCATGGTTATGTTCTCTGTCATCACTTTTCATTGAGTGAATTTTTCGGTAAGTGTCTTTTTTAAACCGAACTGTTTTTTTAATTGACAGACGTTTATCGGCAATTTTTGATTACTTTAAACTATTTTTGTTGTTGTTGTTCCTTTTAGTGATTTGGGCTATTTTTGACCTCCACACTTTTCTTTAAATTTATTTGGCCGTCAGTATATTTTTTGGCAATGGTTACGTTCTTTGTCCTCACTTTTCATTGAGTATTTTTCGGGAAGGGTCTTTTTGTAAACCGAACAGGTCTTTTTATTTTAATTGACCGACGTTTATCGGCAATTTTTGATTACTTTAATTTATTCTCTTTAACAAAAATGCAAAACAAGTAAGTAAATAAACAAGCAACAGAAATTCTAAGTAAGATAAAGAACAACGAAAAAGATATTTACGAAGACAATGGACCAAAAACACTACCAAGGCTGATATAACTAAAAGTTCTTTTTTAACATGAAAAGATTACGGCTTAAAACAATTTCACTATTTAAATTATTCAAACTATTGTCCCCAAATACGTTACAATTGTCGCAATGTTTCGGCTGTTGTACGCTCCGGCCTTCTTCGGGTGCTACGAATTTCGAACCGCAGAACGCCGGAACGTGCAACGGCTGAAACGTCGTGAAAATGGCAATGAAGATGAGGACAATAGTACGAATAATGTAAACCTCGGAACCCGTGGAATTTCCACAGAACGATAATTATGATTTCCTGGAAAAATTTACTTTGTCATACTACAAATGATAGTAACGTCTTCAAACGTAAAGGTATTGGATAATAAAATAACGATAACACAGAGTGTAATTTTATTAAAATATCTATAAAAGTAATGTCCATAGAAGCTACTTTAATGTAATCTTATATTAAGCGGCGTATGCACAGACCATAACCAAAATACTGTATGCTATGTTGTGAAAGATTTTGAAAAAGAAAAGATTTTTTCTTTTGTATTACTGAAAAAGCACGACTTCCGCGTCCATTGTAAACAGAAAATACCAACTGAGTAATGGCCAAAGGTGTAGGGGCCAGAAATTTCGTCATTGGGTCGCGGGAGACGACAACAAACCTGCCTATTTTTATTATATTGTACAGTACACACATATACACACACACACACACACATTTACTGCTACAACCACCAGCTTAAACTGCTACTGATACGGTAATGCTATAGGCTCTCTGTTTTTGCTCTCTCACTCTTTACTCCCTTTCTGTTTGGCAAAGGTAAGAAAAAGGCCGAGGAAAGTAGCGTTTAAAAAGATAGAGGGGAAAGAAAAGCCCGTATAGAAAGTAAGGGTGTTATCTTTCTTCAGTGGGTTAACGGACGGATGAACTAAGTAACTAACTAAGGAAGGAACAAGCAGAATTATTATATGAGAGTGTAAATACTAACTCATCCCTGGAATATAGACAAATACTAAAACAGTTTCTTCACAAAAAGAAAGGAAACAAAATTAACAATGAAAAAAAAAGCAGAACGAAAAGACAGGCGAAGAAAAGCTTTTGACATAAAAATAACGGATAATTTTATTGAAACTACGAAATTGACTTTATAGATTTTAATTAAAACCGGGAAAATAAATAAATTATGAAATAATTATTAAAAAGCAACACAGGCAAAAAATGAACAAAAAGATAGACAAGAAAAAAAAAATCAATTTATGCGAAAAAAAAGGAGTAAATTTACTGAAATATTACAACTAAAATTCTTCTCTTTTAAAATTAAAAGCAAAATAAATAAATTCTGAAATAAATACCACTACAAGAGAAAAATTATAATAAATAAAGTCGTGTAAAGAATTTTACCAATTAAACAAACAAAAATGGCCGGAACTTGTGAATAAGACAATTCAAAATAAACCTTCCGAAAAAAAAAATAAATAAATAAACAGTAAAAAATTTAAAAACTTAAGAGATAAAATTAACTTAATCTAGAACTTCTTTCGACACAAAAATGAAAACGAATCTATTAGCGACAAAGGTGCGTCGTAGGCGTGGCACGACTAAGAATCGGTTAAGTACGCTTTAATCAACTGATATACATATGCTTCTCCACTGAAGCTGGATACGAAACAAAGCCAAAATTTTACGTGGCAGATCTGAGCCTTTGAGCACGGGCAAAAAATTTTCCTAGAGTTTGTTTAAGGCAGGGTTGGTCTCATATCTTTTCACCGCAGACAAGACTCTGCCCTTCGACGAAGCCTCGTCTTGGTTCTCTCCACCCGTAGTCAAAGAGTTAATTAAGAGAGATCTTTAGTAATTTGATATTCACTACCTCCGCACAAGGGTGGTTTCCCGATGCAGATGCAAATGCGGCCCAAGACCAATTAGCGTGGGAATCGGAGCGCTTAAGTTTGGCCAAAGGTATCTGATTAAAGTAGGGTGGAGCTCTTGTCTGTTCATCATGGACGAGTCTCCACCGGTCCTTCGGCGGAAACACATCTCGGTTCTTCTGCGCAAGGAGGCAGAGTGTTTATAAAGAAAGAGCTTTAGGGAACATATTAACAACCTGCCTACTAGGGCGGATGCACGAGGTAGATGTGCGAGGCGGTTGCGTCAAAAGGCTAAGTGGGAATCTGAGCCGTTAAGCTCGACAAAAAATATCTCGTAGACCCTGCTTAAGGCAGAACCGAGCTCCCAAGATGAATCTCTACCTTTCGACGGAGCCACGTCTAGGTCCATCTCAGCCCTGAGGGAGAGAGTTGATCAAGAGAGAGCTTTAATGAACTATGGATACAAGAAAACTTTTCAGGAATATATGTATTCAGGACAGAACATTAAAATGTGTTATGCCACATCATCTACCATGTATTCAATTGTGAAAGCAGAATAACATACATTATATGTGGCAGTGGGTATAAAAATTCTACAAAAGAAAGTTATAAATAAAGATAAATAGAAAATATCTCAGCCGATAAGTTTTGTCCTTCGACAGACTTTATCAAAGCAAATGTATGGATATCATTTTGCAACAAATTTTTTTGTTTGTTTTTTTTTTTATTTTAAAGATGATCATAAATATTCATCATACTGACAGAAAAATCTATGAAATCTATGGAGTAAAGTAAAGTAAGTTAATATCCAATAAACGAAAGTGAATAAATGATGTTATTGATTTTTTATCCAATTAATATTTAAATTATTTTAGTATAAGATAAATTTATGCATTATATATATATATATATATTAAAATTTCGTATTATATATTTAATCGTTTTCATTTAAGTTTTGAATATTTTTATAGCCATGAATAATGGTTTGGCATAGGAGTAATTCTTCTAAGAAGGAAGATGTTTGAAGAGTTATATTTTCATAAGGTTCGATAGTAGAATTCTCAAAACATTTCTAAGTAAGTTACTTACTGCTTTACTTATTGTCTGGCATTATTTAGATCAGATTTCTGGTTGAATTTATTTTTAGGTATAATTAATGCATTTGATATGTTGTAGAATATAAGTTCCCTTTTGTGTTCATAGATACAGAAGTAGAATTGTTGAAGACTATTCGTATTGGCTTACATCCAAGTTTTTATAAACTCTTAGTACAAAAAATGTTCTTTTCAATAGATAGACTGAACTATCGCCCGGTTCACGCTCCACCCACTTCTATTGAACAGGTGTAGAGGCTCATCCATTGTTCCCTGTTTAGGATGAGGTTTCCGGCTTTCTCTTTTCCAATCTTTTCAGTTTTCCTTTTTGTTTATTTGTTTTTTTTTCAATTGGAGTAGATAGATTGAACTATCGCCAGATTCACACTCCACCCACGTCTATTGAACAGGTGTAGAGGCTCATCCCTTGTTTCCTGTTTAGGATGTGGTTTCCGGCTTTCTCTTTTACAATCTTTTCAGTTTTCCTTTTTGTTTATTTGTTTTTTTCAATTGAAGTAGATAAACTGAACTATCGCCCGGTTCACACTCCACCCACGTCTATTGAACAGGTGTAGAGGCTCATCACTTGTTTCCTGTTTAGGATGTGGTTTCTGGCTTTCTCTTTTCCAATCTTTTCACTCTTACGTAGCCCCCTGCACACCAGTGGCCTTACCGCCTTGCCCGGGGTGATATGATTAATATATATATATATATATATATATATATATATATATATATATATATATATTAGTCATCCACATAGCCTGTTTCGCTGTATCACAGCTCATCAGTGTAGCTAGACATATCCATTTGCTTATGGCCGTTATCAAAACTCGACCGATTTTGATGTCGGTCGGAGTCGCTACCCCACTAAACGATAGGCGGAAGGAATCAGAGAAGGCAAATGTATACACCCACCAGTCACCGAAAGAACTCAATTCATTCATATATCGCAGAAGTAGAAACTGTTTTTAAAATTTTCTTCTTTAGAGAGCTCAATCGTAATGAGAACATAATATATTAAATTCCCCCCATTAATAGATATGTCCTGAATATATATATATATGTATATATATATATATATATGTATATATACAGAGTAGTGAGCATAAACATCAGAACGATGTTAAAAACAGTCTAAATATAAAATAACTTTTTAGTTTAGTTTCAAAGTACTTCTATTTTTTTCGAATGCTATATAATTATTCTTATAACTTCATCAAAATATGTTTATTGGGCTTTATATTTTTCTTTACATCGTTCTGATCCTTATGCATCGCTACTATATATATATATATATATATATATATATATATATATATATATGTCGGGGGTGGGAAATGATTCTTAACCTATCATCTACCATGCATTCATTTTTGAAATCAGAACATACATTATATATTTATGATATGGCTCTATGAAAAATGTCACAAGAAATACTCGGACACGGTATGTGGTAGGAATCAATATTATATTACAAAAAAGAGCAGTGTACAGAGTATAATAGTACTTAGCGCCGGAACAGCTTACTAACAAATGAGTATTGTAGCTGTTGCTACTTACTACTACCCCCGAGAGTAGATAACTTTCGGGCTTATGCAGCCCGGTAGAGTTCATATTAGTGTCTAGGTAATTCCCCACAACACCCCCTCTCCAGCTATTTTGTCCGTAAAAAGCTGTTAGTACCTCTTACGTTTTGGATTAATAATCAGCGGGTCGATAAACTTTCGTTTTCTGCCCAACCGACGTTGTTCGAGTGCTGGTTGGGATGGATCTAGGTCAAAAGTCTCAAATATAACGTTAGTTGGTTCTTCTTCTACCGGGGGGTGTCGTGCTTATCATCGGGGCGACGCTTCTTTAGTTGGTTCTTGTGGCGCTTATGTGTGTGTCATGAGCCCTTAATGACGTACACCATGTTGCCTATTCGCTTGTCAATAGTGCCCATTTTCCAGAATGACATTATTTTTATAGTTTTTAAAGAAAACATTTTCTACGAGACTGAAACGTCTCCTGGGCACGCACACAGTTTTTCGTAGTTTATTTTGTTTTTGACAGGAGTTTATCGAATGCCGATCTGATCTTTCGCGCGAACAGAGTTTCAGCTGGAGAGACAGCTACCTGAGTGTTAGGGTTTGGTGTAATCCTATACACCTGTAAAAACCACTGAAGCGCTTCGTCCGTAGGTGTTCCTTGGGCCTTTCTCAAAGATCTTTTTAAGGTGTCCACAAAACGCTCCGCCTGCCCGTTGGACCTGGAGTGGTACTGGGGAGTAGTGATGTGTTTTATTTGAAACACGTCACAGAATTCCCTAAAGTTGTTTGATGTAAATTGTTTCCCATTGTCGCTCACGATGGAGTTCACCACGCCGAACCGCGTAAACAGTTCGTGTAAAAGGTTGATTGTTGTTCCAGTGGTGGGTTTTCTACATTTCAGGTCTTCGGGCCATTTGCTGTAACTATCGATTACAACCAGATAGTAGTGATCAGTCCTTGGCCAATGTTTGAAGGTAATTGGTGGCGCTTTGACCGCTAAAGCGCACCCCTTATAGGTCTATTATTTCCGCGATGCACTTACGCGCAAATACCCTTGGGAAAGGTATTAATCCGTCTCTTCCTTCCAGTTATGGGTTAAATAGCAGGACAGATTGGGTTCTATAGCCTTGGCCGGCAACGAGTCTACCGCAGAAAGCAATGGCTACCTACTGCGGGATAATCTTCTGCCCAGTCAGTCATGTCTCTTTTGAGACATGATCGCCCAAGCGTGTATCACGTATGGCATTTAAATGACTGACTGACTCTATCCATATTTTGCCAATATACGAAAATACGCATCAGACACTTCATCCTTTTTTTCCTGGATGTCCCGAATGAAAATCTCGTAGAATCCTTTTTTTGTAAGTTCATCGGTATTACAACTCTTCGCTGTATAGCAATACTTCATCGCACAGCGAGAACACATTTGACGCGTTTTTGCTAGTAGCTAAATTGTTTTTGATATTGCGAATGAAGTCATCTTTTACTGCTTTCCTCTTTATTTCAGTTAGCGTTACCGGGAGTTCTCTGACCGTATTCGCGATCATTATTTTGATCTTGCAATTTGTGCGGAGTGCCGAGATTATTGTGTTGTCAAAGGGGTCGTTTTTCTTTGGTATCAGCCTCGATAGGCTGTCTGCATGACAAATTTGCTTCGACGTTAAGTATACCAAGTTAAAACTGTAATTCAGCAAGATGGTGCCCCATCTAAGTACTCTTTTTGGCGTATGGCGCGGTAGACCCCTTTTTGACCCAAAGATTGAGATTAAAGGTTTGTGGTCCGTCTGAAGAGTGAAAGGTCTACCATGTAAATACCTATGGAACTTAGTCACTGTAAATATTATGGCTAGAGCCTCTTTTTCTATCTGTGAGTATTGCTTTTCCGCTGGTAGCAAGATCCTGGAAGCGTGTGCGATTTGTTTTTGTGTACCGTCAGGCATTCGATGTAAGATTCAGGCTCCAACGCCGTATGGACTGGCATCACTTGCTACGATAATGTCCAGTTTCGGGTCGTAATGGATTTAGAAAAGAGCAGATGCATGTGTGTTTTTAATTTTTTTCAAACGCCGCCTGATACTGGGGCGTCCATTCCCAGGCTTTGTCTTTCTTCAGTAGTTCGTTCAGTGGGACTCGTAGATCATGCATATTTCTGATAAAGACTTAGTAGTTATTAGCCAATCCCAAAAAGCTTTGCAGAGCTTGTATGTTGTTGGGTGCTGACGTGTCTTTGATCGCTGTAGCCCTTTTGGGACCAGGACGTCTACCGCTTTCGTTGATGATATGTCCGAGATATTTTATCTCGTTTAAACAAAAATCGCATTTGGATTCTTTAATTTTGAACCCATACTCACGAATTTTCTCAAAAGACCTATGTACATGCTCCATATGCTGTAGTATGGACAGACTGGTAATTATTATATCGTCCAGATACGTCATTGCAAAGTCAAGGCAGCCCAACATGATATACGTGATGTGCTAGAAAATTGCAGGCGCGACCTTGATCCCAAAGGGTAATCTGTTGAACTTTTACAATCTCCTATGGGTATTAATAAACAGGAGTCTTGAGCTCTCCTCTTCCACTTGGATCTGGTGGTAGGCGTACTTAAGTCGAATTTAGAGAACGTTTTCCCACCACTGAAGTAAGTGAATACCTCTTTCGGGCTAGGTTGAGGGTAGTGGTAGTCTTTTAGTGCTACGTTCAACCCGGTAGAAAAATCTACGTAAAACCGTATTTCATTCTACTTCTTCTTAACATATACGGTAGAATCTGCGCATTCGTTGAACTCGATTTCAGATAGAATACCAGTGTTAACTAGTCTATCGAATTCCTCATAGATCCTGTTCAGTGCAGCAAACGGTACATTTCTTTTTTTCTTAAAAATAGGTTATATATTTTCTTTACTTCGAATATTGCTTGTATCTTAGTACACTTGCCTAAGCCAGCCGAGAAGACTTCAGGAAAGATCTGATTGAGTTCCGCTGTAAGTTCCTCGGCTTCTGATATAAATATTCTCAATATTTTGGCTAAATTAAAGTGGTCCAACCAGTCAGTGCCAAATAAATTTTCAGTTTTTAGTACAAATGCCTTTATTTTTTGGCCGTACCGTTTAACGTAACTGACAGTTTCAACTCACCAATGAAATTAATCCTACTTCCAGTCACCGTACGGACTGATTTACTGCTTTTTCGTTACGTTGTCTTGTTTTGCCTCCTCCAAGTCTGTAGGTTTATAATAGAGAGGTCTGATCCAGAATCTATCTGTAGCTTAACCGTCTTATTCAACATCTTGGCGGTGACGTATTTTTGCAAGCTTCCATCTCGTTTCTCGCTTGATCTAGCGTGTCTGACTCGATATTTGACTGTATTTGTACTTCTAAGGTAGGAGTCTTTATGGCAAACTTTGCCGCACTTTTTGTATTTTTTATTTATGGAGGGGCAGCATTGTGCCCAATGCAATTCATCGCAGCGATAGCACAGACTGCGGGGGGTAATTTTCTTAATTTTCATGTGATTTTGACGTTTTGTGAGTGGTCTTCGTTCTTTTTATTCGAGGCGTAATATGTTTGGTTATATTTTACTTTGTTGATGTAAGTCATACCCGATTCTTTACTCTTATGACCCTTTGACAGTTCTGCCAATTTCTGAAGTGTTAAATTTGGTTCACTCTCTAACTTTCCGACTACCCTACGCCTAATTTCGGCAGTTCTTGTTGATACTAATCCCCGGGCGAAAATGAGGCATTTGAAATCGTCTGCCGTCATATCCGCCAGCCTGAAATCGTTGCAGTGTTTGTTTACGATTGTCGCGAAAGTTATGTAATCTTGGTCGTCTTGCTTTGTCAAATTAAAGCATTTCCATCTCTTATGAAAAGGAGACTAGTTAGAGTTTAAAAGTTCTGGTAACAATCTTACGGCTTTTGTAAATTCTAGTTCTGTGGTTTTCTTAGAATGTAATACATCAATGTACCGTGTTCGGTAGTACCAAGCTTTCACAGAAGTAACCTGACCATTTTTTAATCAGACCAGCTTTCACAGTCGATCTTGAAGAGATCTTCGTATCATCTAAAGTATGTGTCGAATGTCTTTTCTTCTTCCAGTACATATGTGAAAATTTCCATTGTACTCCAAATGGTACTTAGTGAGAACGCCGCGTTTTTCTTGGCGGGGGGGGGTGTTATTCAGAGCTTCGTGAAGCTATTCCTTGACTCATTTTTATCTGTTTTCTTTTGCTTGTAGTATTTCTAAATATCTGTCTTCAATGTTTTGCAGTGTTTCCCTGTGTCTCTCTTCAATTTTTGTCTTCATTTTTTAAATATCTCTAACAAGAGTTTCGGTTGTTCTTTTTGTTGTTGTTGTTGTTGTTATTCTATTAGACTTCTTCTGTTGGTGGTCCAGTTGAGCTTTCATCATCTGGGCGATGATGGCTTTAAAATCCTTCATTATTACTTTTACTTAAAACGAGAAAGAAACAATTCTTACTACTTCCTTCGTGAGGGGGTAGAAAACTTCCTTATTTTCCTGCTTGTTACTGAAACTATTAAACGAATTAGAGTTTTAGATTAGACGTAACAGAACGAGAACAACGATTAACATTTTTTCTGAGGGGAGTAGAACAATTATTAGCTAGAAGAAAATCTACTTAGAGTATGTTTTGGGGCACAGTTTACAGACAGACTGTTAGTTATTTACCGGTGTCCGGTAATAATTTTCGCTTTCAATGTTTTAGAATTTGCTGTCGATATTTTCGTGGTAAAAATGTTTGTTTCCTTTGAGTTATGGGACGTTTAGTTACTGCTGCAGTAAAGGTTCCACGTAGGCTTTAGTAACTTGTCAGTCGCTTATTTACGAGTACTTTGTAAGCAATAGTTAAGCTTTGTGGCTTTGAAATTCTTGTTGACAATTTTTGTGGTGAAGAATTGTTGCGGCTCCTAGGTAAGCTCGAACTCTTCGTCGATAATTGATGTGGACGATGGTTTGTTGAGGGTCCTAGGTAATTTGAATTTCTTCGTCGCCAATTGATGTGGCCCTGAGAAAAAGTCACAAAAAAGACTCGGACACGATATACGGTTGGAATCAATATTATGTTACAAAAGAGAAACAGTGTACAGAGGAAATAGTACTTAGCTCCGGAACGGCGTACTAACAAATGAGTATCGTAGCTGCTGCTATTTACTACTACCCCCGAGAGTAGATAACTCTCGGTATTTATGTAGTCCGATAGAGTTCATATTAGTGTGTAGGTAATCCCCTACAACAAGTTTCGACAAGAAATAGCCCATTATTCAGTCACTCATGTTCCATACGTGATACACGCTTGGGCGATCATGTCTCGAAAGATACATGACTGAGTGGGTAGAATATTTTCCCGCAGTAGGTTCCCATTACTTTCTGCCGTGAACTGGTTGCCAACCAAGGCTATAGAACACAATCTGTTCTGATATTTAACCCATAACTGGAGGGTCGAAAACAGATTTATACCTTTCCCAAGAGTATTTACGCAACAGATTAAACTAGAATTCGAACTCGTTTCTCCTATTTCTTGTTTCGGGACGATATCTACTGCACTACAACACACATTCAATGAAATGGCTCATAAAGTGTTTATATGCAGTTAAACAAACCAGCCATCCAAACAATCATTTCTTTGATTCATAACAGACTTAGTTTGAAGAATTCACGCCATAGGCTACAGTTGCTTTCTGCAGTAGACTTGTTGCTAAGAAAATCTGTAGGACCCAACCTAGCCTGCTATACATCTGGAGTCATATGTTTCCGAATGGTATTTACGAGTTATTGAATGTAATGAACCTGATCGGAATCCGAATTCGATTCTCTCTGTTCTCAGACCGAGCCTTTATCCATAACACAACAGGCACATAGAAGCTAACATACCTGTTATTATTCAGCGGTCTCCCCTCTAGTTATAGACGTAGCCCAACCTTGCTAAATATTGGGGATTGGCATAAAAGTTAATATTAATTAAATGGACTTTTGGCCAAAAGTGTATCTTTCAAACCAATGTTGTAAATCCAATAGTCATCTATCTCACTCACCTGCATCCTCTCTCTCTCATGCTCCTTTCTCCGTCCACTCCACTCTCATCAGTATTCTTATCCTTCTCTTATCCACTTCTTGACACTCCTATAATCTGTCATTCTTTCTCATAACTTTCCTCCTATGTAACCCCCTGCAAAACAGTGGCAGTAAAATGCCTTGCTTGGGCCGATATGATTATAAAAAAAATTATAATATTATAATGTGGATATAAAGTGGGGGATCAATTTTATATTACAATCTATATATAAATTGATCCTTCACTTATAGCTACAGTCATCCTTCTCTTATCCACTTCCTGACACCCCTATAACCTGTCACTTTTTCTCATAACTTCCCTCCTATGTAACTCTCTGCGAAACAGTGGCAGTAAAATGACTTGCTTGGGCCGATATGATTATAAAAAAAAATTATACTATTAGAATGTGGTTATAAAGTGGAGGATCAATTTCATATTACAATTTATATATATATATATTGATCCCTCACTTTATAGCTACGGTCATCCTTCTCTTATCCACTTCCTGATGCCCCTATAACCTGTCACTCTTTCTCATAACTTTCCTCCTATGTAACCCCCTGCAAAACAGTAAAATGCCTTGCTTGAGATCATATGATTATAAAAAATATATTTCTCAGATACTCATTCATTTTCCTCGTCAAATATGATGACGCATTAGCTTGTTTAGAAAACTATTTCGGCTAAGTTTCACTATTTTTGAAAGCATTAGCTGTTTTCTATGTCATCAGTATAATTATTTTCTCTTAAATATCATGTGTTGGAGAATTATTTCCTAATAAAAATTCTAGCACATATATTCGTGTCAAAACTACAATACAGTCAGCACGTTTAACATGTCACTTAACTATTAATAACGATATTAACACACATAACATCAACCAAAACAAATGAATACAACACAAAGTCAACAAAAGTTTAGTAAAAAACACAGTCACATTCACTGAACTCGAGGTTTTAAACATAAAATGAAAGTAACCAATGATCAACAAAATTGCATCAAACCAATGATTCAACTTACTGAATATATTTTGTGTATATTTCTGAGATGAGGTAGTATTTACAGTATTTATATTATTCGGACTATTATCCACATCTTTGTTGCTATTTGTACAATGTTTCGGCCGTTGTACGCTCCGGCCTTCTTCAGGTGCTAGGAATTTCGAATTGAACCATTTATTACAATCACTGGGGTATATCATCCTAATTCCTTGGGTAAAGTCTTGATTGGACGTCATGAGTTATCTTCCTCTAACCCAGCAAGTTATTTCTTCACCACTGCTGTAGCCTGGTATTGAACTCACAATTCTTTGGGTCAAGTCACAGAAACTAAAATGAGGATGATATACCCCAGTGATTGTAATAAAGAGTTATGTTCGAAATTCCTAGCATATATATATGTATATGTATATAGAGTCTTATGTACGTTATGTTCCGAACAGAGTAAGCACATTGTTTCTATTAGATCATTCGTAGTGGTGTGTAGTAATATGAATCTATTTTCGGGGTGTGTGATGAAATTTGTTTGGCTTTCAAAAATAAAGAATCATCTGTGATGGCATCAGAATCTTTTCACCCCCAGACACAATTGCCTTGATTGTTGATTAGTTGTTTCACGGCCATTGCCTATGATCAACTGTACTACGAGAAAGCCTGCGGAATATGTAATTCTACTCGAACACACTGTTAAGCAATACAGAGCGATCGAGGATACTACTGGTGTCAGACTTAACTGTTAGTCGTGTCATCAAGGCAAAGAAGCAAACTGGATCTATCAGTTGAAAACGTAAAGTAAAATGCGGTCGGAAAGGAAAAACGACGTCAAGAGACGACGTATACGTGATCAGGGAAAATGTAAAACATTATAGGAAGACATAAATTGTTTTGTTTTAATTCATTTGGACAAAGATGTATATTAAATTTTCCAATCGTTTAAAAACTACAAGAGACGACGTATACATGATCAGGGAAAACTTGAAACATCCTATGAAGACATGATTTATTTTGTTTTAATTCATTTGCACAAAATTGTATATTGAAGTTTCCACCGTTTAAAAACTACAAGAGACGATGAATACGTGATCAAGGAAAACGTGAAAGATCCTAAGAAAACATTATTTGTTTTATATTAATTCATTGGCACAAAACTGTATATTAAAGTCTCCAACCATTTAAAAACTACATAAAACAATGTATGCATGATCAAGATCTTCCTAACATGTTTTACGTAAAACGTGTTAGGAAGACATGATATGTTTTATTTTAATTCATTTGCACAAAACTGTATATTGACGTTTCCTACTGTTTAAAAACTACAAGAGACGATGTATAATAAGATCAAGGAAAACGTGAAACATCTTAGGAAGACAGGATTTGTTTCATTTTAATTAATTTGCACAAAACTCTATACTGAATATTCCAACCGTTTAAAAACTACATAAGACGATGTATACATTATTAAGGAAAACGTGAAACATCATTGAAAATCATGATTTGTTGTGTTTTAATTAATTTGACCAAAACTTGATATTTAAGTTTCCAACAGTTTAATAACTACAAGAGACGATGTATACATGATCAAAGAAAGCGTGAAACATCCTAGGAAGACATTATTTGTTTTATTTCAATTAATTTGCATAAATCTGTATATTGAAGTTTCCAACCATTTAATAACTACAAGAGACGACCTATATATGATCAGAGAAAACGTTAAAATTTCTAGACAGTCATGATTTGTTTTGTTTTAATTTATTCGACCAAAACTGTATATTGAAATTTCCAACCGTTTAAAAACTACATAAGACGATGTATACATGATTAAAGAAACGTGAAACATCCTACGAGGACATGATTTGTATTATTTTACTTAATTTGTACAAAACTGTATATTAAAGTTTCCAACAGTTTAAAAGCTACATAAAATGATGTATACATTATTTTAAAAATGTGAAACGTTCCAGGAAAACATGATTTGTTTTATTTTAATTCACTTGCAACAAAACTGTATATTGAAGATTCCAACCGTTTAAAAACTACATAAGACGATGTATACATTGTTAAGGAAAACGTTAAACATCCTAGAAAGACATGATTTGTTTTCTTTTAATTCATTTGCAAAAACTGTAAATTTAAGTTTCCAACCGTTTAATAACTACAAGTGACGACGTATACATGATCAGATAAAACGTGAAACATCCTAGGAAAACATTGTTTTTTTTTTTGTTTTAAATAATTTGACCAAAAATGTGTATTTAAGTTTCATACTGTTCAAAAACTACATAAGACGATGTATACATGATTAAGGAAACGTGAAACATCCCAGGAAGACATGATTTGTTTTATTTTAATTAATTTGCACAAAGCAGTATACTGAAGTTTCCATTAGTTTAAAAACTACATAAATCGATGGATACATTATTAAGGAAAACATGAAAAATCCTAACAAGACAAGATTTTATTTATTTTAATTCATTTGCACACAAATGTATATTGAAGTTTTCAACTATTTAAAACATTCACGAGACGATGTATGCATGAGCAAAGAAAGCGTGAAACGTCCTAAGTAGACATGATTTGTTTTATTACAATTAATTTGCATAAAACACTATATTGAAGTTACCAACTGTTTAAAAACTACATAAGACGACGTATACATGATTAAGGAAACGTGAAACATCCTAGGAATACATGATTTGTTTTATTTTAATTCATTTGCACAAATCTGTATACTGAAGTCTCCAAACGTTTAAAAACTACAAAAGACGACGTTTACATGATCAGAAAAACGTGAAACATCCTAGGAAGACATGATTTGTTTTGTTTTAATTCATTTGACCAAAAATGAATATTGAATATTCCAATCGTTTAAAAAACACATAAGACGATGTATACATTATTAAGGAAAACGTGAAACATCCTAGGAAGACATGATTTGTTTTGTTTTAATTCATTTGACCAAAAATGAATATTGAATATTGCAATCGTTTAAAAACCACATAAGACAATGTATACATTATTAAGGAAAACGTGAAACATCCTAGGAAGACATGATTTGTTTTGTTTTAATTCATTTGACCAAAAATGAATATTGAATATTCCAATCGTTTAAAAACCACATAAGACGATGTATACATTATTAAGGAAAACGTGAAACATCCTAGGAAGACATGATTTGTTTTGTTTTAATTCATTTGCAACAAAACTCTATATTGAAGTTTTCAACCGTTTAAAAACAATGCTCTCTTGGGTGGAATGAATACTATGCTTACTGAAGCATAAAGTGATATCAAATTTATTGTGAAACTTGTTTAAAGAAACTTAAAGATATTAGTGTTTTGAGAATATTTATGGACTTAGTTCCCAAAAAAAAAACAATCAAAAATAAACTAGCAACTTTTAAATGGATAACTTGATAAAAACAAGAACGTGGCCAAGCTGAAGATGATAAACGGGTCGGCAGATCATCAATCTTTGAGAAAAAAATCGATAGTGTTCGAGATTTAATTAAGGACAAGCGAAGATTAACAGCAGAAATAATAACAGACACCATATACATCTCACGTGGTCTAGAAATTTTTATCTGAAAAACTTAAGTTTTGTAAACTTTCTGCTCTTTTTTAAACCTCAGCTCTTACGTCCAGATCTCCAACAGAAAAAAAAATATAAATCGTTAAATGAAAAATTTAAAACAAATTGAACAAAACTTTTAAGATGTTTCTGGGGCAAATTGTAGCCGGAGATGAAACGTGACATTATATTTACGATCCACAAGATAAAACTCGGGTCCATCTAAACGAAAACAAGCCGGTTAGGAAGAAATGTTATGGTGCAAGTTTTCTGTGATTTTGTAGACATTTTATTGGTTGATATGTTATATAGGAAAACGACAATAACATCTAAATTTTCTGAAAGAGACTTTCTCTCAAAAAATGCCACGGAAAGCTTCAACATTGAAACGGTTTCCTCCACGACAATCAGTCAGTGATCATGTCTCGAAAGAAACATGGCTCACTGGACAGAATATTTTTCCACAGCAGGTTGCCATTTTTTCTGCAGTGAACTAGTTGTCAACCAAGGCTACAGAACCCAATTTGATTTGCAATTTAACCCACATCTGGAGGGAGAAGAAACAGATTAATACCTTTCCCACGGGTATGTGAATACAACGAATTCAACTAGAATTCGCACTCGGCTCTCCGATTTCTCGTTCTGAGCCGATATCCACTGTAACACAACACTCAACGGAGGAGCTTTATAATATAAATACAAAAACTTTAGAAATTTAAGCAAAGTACTAGATTGGCGGTCTACGGCTATATCGTTTTGAATACACCGGTTCCCGTCCGATCATCGAAGTTAAGCAACATCGAGCCTGGTCAGCACTTAAATGGGTGACCATTTGGGAATACCAGGTGCTGTAAACGTAAGGACCAAGAATGGCTCACCGGTCCTTCAGGATTGGGGGTTGGGTGCAGGGCTAACAATCCTACCCCGTAAAAAAAGTTTGTTACAGAAACCATGCACCATCTGGGTGTGATGGATAAATGACGATGATGATGACTAGATTGGTGGATGTGAGTTGTGGAGCAGTGGATATCGGCTCGGATAGAGAAATCGAAGAGTCGTGTTCAAATTCCCTTTGAATTTGTTGTATTCACTTACGTGCAAATACTCTTGGGAAAAGTATGAATCAGTCACTTCCCTGTCTACCTATAGGTTAAGTAGCAGGACAGATTGGGTTCTATAGCCTTGGTTGGCAACCAGTCTACCGCCGAAAGTAATAAGGGAAAATCTTTTGCCCAAGACTGTATCATGTATGGCACAAGACTGACTCAATTGAAAACAAGGTCTCATCATTTTATAGTTGAAATAGCTAGTTGGAGATTAAAAATGATATGTTTCATTCCTCAATACCTGTGTTATTTTTTCTATGATTGTAAGATATCGTCGGCTAGGGGGATCTTTTGATTTTAAGGGAGCTTATCTAGAAAAATAGAATCTAAAATGTTGGTTTCGAATTGTATTTCTCTGCAAAACATTTTAATGCTTATCGTGAAAAAAAAATTACTCTTTTTCCAAAGAAGTTGTTGTCATTAAGACAATTAGGAAAATGATGCTGTGGAGAGCCATGATCACTTTAGATCTCGAAGATGGATTTCATTTTAAAAAGACCTGTTTAGTTGGGGGTTTTTGTTTGTTTGTTATTCAAACTGCTATTCTCCTTGGGCTTCTTGACAAGGTACAGCGGAGGGTCTGTAATATGATCGATACCGACTTAGCAGAACGCCTACAGTCTCTCTCTCACCGGCGCGACGTGGCTTCTCTGTGTCTCTTCTATAAATACTTTCATGGCTTCTGCTCCGATGAACTTAGATCACTGGTGCACACTAGGTTCGAATTTGCACGAGATACTAGATTAGCAACTAGATCCCACCCTTTTACAGTGAAACCGATAAAATGCAACCGCAACTTCTACTCCAACAGTTTCTTTTCTCGTACTTCCCGACTGTGTAATTCCCTTCCACATGACTGCTTCCTCGACGGCTATAATCTCCAGGAGTTTAAATGTAAGGTCAATAGACACCTCCTAACACACACTAACTCGCTTCCATTATTTCAAACACTCTTCCCATCCTCCAAACTATCTATCACCCACTTCTCTCATTTCCTATATATAACCACTCTTTCTATTTACTTTCCCCTAAGTAGCCCCAAGCGCAATAGTGGCAGTGGAATGCCTTGCTTGGGGTGAAACGATTAAAAAAATATTCGCTGTTGACATGTAATTAATATATCACCAGTTTTCCGCTTAATGTTCTTTAGGAGCAGGTTTTCACTTGGGAAGTTGCCCTTAGCATTTATCTCAATTCGTGAAATAATTTCTGTTTGACTTTATATATAAACTAAAATAAATTTTCATTACTCAAAATTGTTGAATAAATATTTCAACATGAAATCCCTAGGAGAGATGTCACGTCTTCTCAGCAACGGTACATATTTCAAAATGCAAAAAAAATAAGAATAAAAATAAAAAAGAGAAATAAAAAAAATAAATAAAAAATGAGAGTTAAGTTTTGAGAAATTTACGTCACAAAAAATTTCGGAAGCAAATCATGTCTATTTTTAGATTTTAACTTTTAGTTAGAGTTGTAAGTGAAGAAATGGAAAATTTGGCTTGTCTAGCTTTACAAAAGAAAAGGGGTTAAAGGAATAGGAATTTGAAATGTTCATTCAACAATTTTGAATATTGAAAATTTATTTTATTTCATATTAGCTCTGAAATTTTTATTACATTCAGCTCTCCTCCTGTATCATTTTTTAATATTAAAATTTAATATTAATTAGGATCAGGTTTTTGGGATTTACCTTCCTACTTTTCCGTTTGGATGAAAGTATTTTAATACATATATATATATATATATATATATATATATATATATATATATACAAACGCACACACATACACACACACACATATATATATGTAATGCTAATAAAATATTAACTAAAGCATACATTTGTACATTTGGATAAATAAAGACAGCAGGTGCTGTTTCATAAATTTGAATTTTTGTTTACGGTTGATAGGTTTGCTTTGAGTCAACGTGCGCTTTCCAAAGTACTGTCGCCATCCTTAAACCAACTGCCACAAAATCGTAAAATTACTTTAACTTGCTGCTAATATTTCTTATCTTTATTTGGTTTACAATCCTTTCACCCCAAGCAAGGCAGTAATGCCACTGGTGCGCAGGGGGGGGGCTACAGTGAGAGGAGAGGGAAGAGCGAAAATAGAACAAAACGACACAGGGAATGTTGAAGAAAGGTAAAGAGAGAGGTGGTAGTCAAGGAAATAGAAGATGGCAATTGACGTTGCACTTAAACCTTTGGAGATTGTAGCTATCAAGGTAGCAAGCATAAGGAAGGCAGATTCACAGGTATAAAGTGCGAGAAAAGAAACTGAGGAGAAGAAGTGGCGGTTATATTTGTCTCTTTGGGCGGTAAATGAGAGTGGGGTCTAGTTGTTAGTCTGTCTGGACGAGTAAATTCATAAGGGCGTGGCACATGGGACAATGCTCGTCAGAGGAGAAGTCGTGAAAATACTTGTAGAAAAGACAGAGAAAAGTCATATCCCGTGGGTAAAAAATGACTGAGACCGATCTACCAATTCAGGGCCGATTATATTGAAAATCCACCTTTGGATCAAAGGAACACAAATACTAAGAAAACCGCCCCGATTTCATTATCTTGATCATCCTCAGCATCAAGGTGCTGTCTTAATGTGATCTATCTATAGATATACGTGTGTCAAGAAAATTATTGAAATGTGTGTATTTTGATTTTGTTTAATTTGATTAAAAACTCATTGTGTTAAAAATAACACATTTTTCAGCGTTTCTTTACGATATTTTCCCAACATCCATTTTCAATACAGTTGTTGTGACATCCACGAATTTTTCTTCTTATGGCCTTGACTCTTCAATACGTACGCGACCATGGCCTCCCACATCTTATTATCCCTAGTGTCTCCTAACAAGTTTTCTCTTGTTGCCCTTTATAAACACCGATTTGCCATCCATTTGCTGAAAGCCATTAAGTATCTTAAGCGTTATTTTCCCCTGTTTCTCGTTCTCTCGATCCATCTAGTGGGCATAAGATTCACCAAGCCTTCCTTCCTCATTACATGTTCTAGGAACTTCAGCTGTATTTTTTATATTAGTAGATTCCTTTTCGTTTTCTTCCTCCCCAATACTTGTTGTTGCTTCAATGTTCGGTTCATAGCATCCTCAGCATCCGTCTGTACAACCTCGTTTCCGTTGTTTCAGGTATCTCTTTAACTTTGATGAGATTGTCCAGCACTCACAATAATCAATAAATCACAAACCTAATTTCAGCCTGAATTCCTGGGCGAGGATTTATCATTATTTACACTATTTACACTTAGACTCCTTCCTCATCTTTGTTGTTGCTAAACACAATGTTTCGGCTGCTGTGCCATGTGGCCTTCATCAGGTGTATATCGATCTCGGTAACCAAAATAGAATTGCGAGACTAAAACTCTTTATTCTATCACACCGACGTCAAACTAGCAGGCAGCTGTGTGGACAGCAGCAGGTAAAAGCCATCCAAAGAGACCAAAAGGCAGACATCATCAGGCAAGGTTTTGGCTTCTGTATTTTGTGATGCGCAAGGTATTTTATTCAGTCATTACCAGGAGGAAGGAAGAACGAACAACAGTAAATATATAGCATTATTGGTACGTTTGAGGAAGAAACCGTCAAAGAATGGCCGAAAATAGAAAAAAAAATGCTGATCTTTCACCAAGACAACGCGCCGTGTCACAAGTCGATCTCAACGATGGCAAAACTACATGTATTGCACTTGGAATTCCTTCGGATTCACCCTATTCTTCAGATCTGACCACCAGCGACTACTGGCTGTTTGCAGACCTCAAAAGAAGACTCCAGGTAAAAAGATTTGGCTCCAATGAATAAGTGATATAAAAAACTTAGGCGTATTTTGAGGCCAAAAAACAAATCATTGTACAAAAAAGGCATCGAATTGTTAGAGTAGCATTGAAATCAGTGTATCACCCTAGAAAGATACTATGTTGATGAATAAAGTCAAATTTTACCTAAAAGTTGTTGTTTTAATATTTAGGCCCGGGATTTATTGAGTGATGTGTTATTTATAAGCATTACACTATTTAAAAGGATGTGCTTTTTGGTACAGTGGATATCGGCTCGGAACAAGAAATCGGAGAGCCGAGTTCAATTTCCAGACGAGTTCGTTGCATTCACTTATGCGCAAATACTCCTGCA
Organism: Ascarosepion bandense; assembly: GCA_037127315.1. NCBI lineage: Eukaryota > Metazoa > Mollusca > Cephalopoda > Sepiida > Sepiidae > Ascarosepion > Ascarosepion bandense. The sequence goes on from JBBBDQ010000731.1 coordinate 2,792,733, forward strand.
AATACTCTTCTGTTTCTTCTCATTCTATCAGTTGGTTAAATAGCGGAACATATTGGGTTCTATAGCCTTGGTTGGAGACAAGTCTACCACAGAATGTAATGGTAACCTACTGCAGGAACATTTCAGTCATGTCTCTTTCGTGACATGATCGTCCAAGCGCGTATCGCGTTGCGCACATAACTGACTGATACTATTTATAAGACATTATGAGCAAAAAGTGAAATAATATTAATTATACTGCGGCTGAGTATGTGAAAAGTTTTCTCCACATATCTTGTTTCATAACCGGATAAGTATTAATTAAGTAGAGTATCTTGGTGAATTATAACTGGTAGGACCCGTTGCTCTTCAGGTCAAACCATAACTGATGTCCTTGAACATGAAAACTCAACTTCATTGTATACGCCTGGCGGTTTTTTTTCCATAGTACCCTCTGCTCTGACTGTTGACGTCTACCCAGTCTTGCTGCCTCCTCGCCGCTCTGTCTACATTCATAGATATTAATCAATCTTTTTCATTGGGTTATGTGAAATTTAACCCTACAAGTTGTTTTATCGGCCTTTTGACTCGTTTTTGTTTTAAATCTCCTTGAGTTTTTAACTACAATTCTCATAAGAAATGCCTGGTGGACGAACAGTTTCTGTCACCAATGACTGTAGGGGAAGTTTTGGGTGAAATAACAAAAAGACAAAACTTACTAAGAGCTAATCGTATACGTCTTGAAAAAGCAAGGAACATAAAAGATGAGAATAAAAATATATCACTGTGTAGTTTTAGTAGTTGGTTATACAATTTAATCTAGATATTGTTTTTGAATATCTGTTCAGTACTCCTTGTTTCTAAGGATTTTTTTCTATTTCCCTAGTACTTTGCTTAGATTCGGCAAAGCATTTTTTCTTATTCGGATTTTATGCCAGATGTTTCTTTTCTTTTACTACAAAACCCTGGTTTACCATCTGGGTAGAGTATTAGAATCATAAAATATTTGCCGTGTTATATTAACTGAAACCTTTCGTATAGGTTCTGGTTATCGCGTTAAAAGAACTCGACACAATTATCGCATTTAGGCATATAAAGATTCAAAAGAATTTGCTCGATATTGAGAGGGAGACGTCCAAGGTTTGAATAGTTTTGGCAAAATTTAGGATTTACGGACTATTTCTCTTTACCGGAATTACAGTTACAATACCGATTTATCTTGACGTGTTGCAAGAATTCCTTGAGGCTCAGTTGGTTTCAGATGTCATAATTAGCGCTGCCGTGTTTCAACAAAACGGCGCCACTTGTCATTACGCCACAAATGTCCGGTATTACTCGAATGAATGGCTTGAAAATTGGATTGGGGCGCGGAAATAACAGATCTTGCCCAGATAGATCACCAGATGTAACCGCTTTCGATTTCTTTGCTTTAGGCTACATCAAATCTCAAGTCGAGTGGATTACGATTTCTATGGGCGTATGTGAAATACAAGAGATAAGACTGCTTCTGGTTGCATTTCGAAAGCTTACAGAACGATTTCAGCTATGCAGAGTTATTGATGGGTGTCATGTCAGGTTCTACTCTTGATAATTCAATAAGTGTTACTAATGTTTCATTCTATTATGCTGTCTACGAGCGTTTTCAGCTAGGCTCCTGGTTATGGTTGAAAGCTCTCAATGACAAACGTTCGGATAATATCAATACCCACTGGACCCAAATGTACGCAAGCACTATTGTATACAAACAAGAAAAATTAAGACACACACACGCGCACACACACACGCGCACACACACACACACACACACAATTTGCGGTGGATAAATTGTCATCTAAATTACGCAAAAATGAAAATTAGACTGACATCTCATCTTAAATATTTGATTGTGCGATGGATAAATTGTCTGCAGTACGCGAAAAAAAATAGTGATATCTCGTCTCAGATATACAGGGTGCGATAGATGAATTGTCGTCTAAATTACGCGAATATGAAAAATACTGGCATCTCATTTTGATAGATATATTTACTAAAATCATATAAAATATTTTGAAATACTTAACGGTAATCAAATCTCCATTGGCTTCAACCAGGGTCTCCAGACGAATTCAGTATCTCCTACATTTCTTCTGGACGGTCTCCTTGTTTAAATTGGTGAAAGCTGCCATAATTTTTGCCTTCAGTTCTTTTTTTACTGTTACAAGAAGTTTTATTAATTTTTCGTTCAACTGCGCCCCACGCATCATAATCAAGGTAGGCTGAATACTGGGAAGTAAGCTGGCAAATGTAAGAGATGATGTGATTGCAGATATTGTCTAACAGCCATAACTAGGTTCTGCTGCTTATTTAGTATTGTGCAGAGATCTGTTGCCAGACATAGGGACTTCCAGAAGCCCCCACTCTTGATTCAGAGGAGAACTATCTCCCCAATGCCTCCATTTTGAGTCTAAGGCCCTCACCAATAATTTCCGGAGTTCTTTTCTTATCAAAACGATCAGAGTGAGTTTTTCGAAATGCAGTACTTACGTAATCGCCATTAAACTCATCCAAATACTTCTAAATATTCTGCACTGCCCTCAAAACTACACCTAAATACACTGAAATATTCATATTAGAGCGTCTGGTGAAAATGACAAGCAGTACAGTATCTTTTTTTCTGTGTGTTTTATCCTTTTAGGATGTAGGCGATCATGGCCTCCCACGTCTCCCTATCCCTGGTGCCTTTTAGCACGCTTTCTCCTGTAGTACCACGCAACACCCGTTCTTTCATCCACCTGCTCATGCCCTTCAAATATGTTATCCGCTGCTTTCCTCTGTCTCGTTTTCCCTCTGTTGGCCTGTTAGTATCAGGTTCTCCAAGCCCTCCTTCCTCATTGAATGTCGCGAGAACTTTAGTTGTCTTTTTCCGATGATCAATATTAATTTACTTTTCAGTTTCATCCTTTTTAAAACCTCATCATTGTTGACATGCTCGATCCATGATATCCAAAGCATCCTTCTGTAGAACCACATTTCAGTTGCTTTAAGTTTTTCTTTTATTTTCGATGTTATTCACTGCTATATTAAAGAACAGACATCATAATTAAATCCAATATTCTCTTATTTGTTTCTAGTGAAAGTTTCCTGTGTCTTAATATTTTACTCAGCTTCTGGAACGCATCCTTCACCATGACAATTCACCTTCGAATCTCTGTGTCGCACTTTCCGTTTTCTGTTAGAACACTTCCCAGGTATTTAAATTTTTGTACCTGTTTGATTTTAGTATCCGCTACCTCTATTTGGCATTTTAGACTGCTCTTTTACTGATGATCATGCATTCGGTTTTCTTGCAGTTTATTTGTAGTTCTTTCTTGTCACTCTTCAACTACCTTCTGTAGGATGTCTTTTAAATACGTTTCCGTGTCTGCAATCAGCACTGTATCATATGCGTACCTTATGTTGTTCAAACTATAGCCTCTGATTACAAATACTGGTATAACATCTAGGGTTCTCAGTATAGTCTCTCTGTGCAAGTTGAATAAATCAGGTGAAAAGACACATCCTTGTCTTACGCCTTTTTCAATCTTTGTAGAGATTCTTGGTTACTTGATTACTCTTGTGTCTTTCCCAAATATGTCGAGACTGCTGAGCATTTCCATCTATTCTTTGTGGCGTATTTTGTCGAACGCCTTTGCATAATCGATAAAACATAGGTATGATTCCTTCTTTATTTGTATTGCCCTTACAGAGAGCTTCATAATCATAAATATGGATTCCTTGTTCCAGTGTCTTTGACGAACTCGCACTGTTCTTGTCCTATCTCTGATCTGATTCTGCTTCTCGCTCTATTCATCAGGATTTGAACGATCAGTTTTGTAATATGCCTCATTAAGCTGATTGTTCGGAGGAATTCGCACTCGTTTGCACCTGGCTTCTCAGGCAGTGCTATAAAAATCGACTTGCTTAGGTCGTCTGGTATCACACCACTATTATAAATTTCCTTTATTATTTCTGTAATTTTCTCTATACCGAATTCTTCCAGGGTTATCAGCAGCTCTATTACAACACCGTCTGGACCAGCTGGATTGTTTCTATTCAGTTTGGCCATTGTAGCTTCCACTTCGGACTTTAATATTTCCGGTCCGTCCCCCTCTTTGTGTATTATCGGTTGCTTGCTCTCTTTTAATTTATTAAACTACACTTGTATTATTTTGACCCTGGCCTGATTTCAGGAGTTAGCCTACTGTTAAAAATGTCCTCTGCAAAATCCTACAATAAACGACAGGCAATATGATTTATATTTTATAACTGGTGTAAAAGACGGTCCCCATTTTGTGCGGAATATTTTAAAGTTAAAAAGTTGCCAACAACGTTAACATACACGGTGTATACATGAAAACCTTAGAAATAGCTACTTATCCATTTTCAACAAATATATCAAATTTTTAATTGACTCTCTCTCTCTCTCTCTCTCTCTCTCTCTCTTGTCGTGGAAAAGATCTTTTATATATTCTTCCCATCGATGGAGTATTTCCACTTTCTCCAATGTTATCGTTCCATCCTTGGATTTGGAGTAGGTTATTTGTCCTGTCAGTTCTCTTATCTCTTTATGCATGTCTGCTTTATTAGTCCTGTTCAGTCTTTCTACCTCTGCACATTTGTCCTTGAGTCATTCCTTTTTAGCCTGTCTGCATTTGTTCCTTATCTCCTTGTGTAGTATCCTGTATTCCATTCCATGTCTTGGCATCATTTTCCGTCTCCTTTGCATCATGTCAAGTATCTCTTCAGTTATCCACTTGATTGTTCTTCTCTTTCTGATTTCCTCTGGTGCAATGTTGTTTGCTGATATCACTTCGTTTCCAAATTTCCGGCGGTAAGGATTGCTTCATGGTGGTCTTTCCCGAAAAGATGATGCCCAACCGACCCTATTATACTGTTCACTTGACAAAATCAAAGACAAACAACGCGCATGCGCGAAATTCTAATCTAAAATGGTGATAATTTAACCATCGCATTAGTATTTCATACTATATATTTTCTTAATTTCTCAATGTTTTGTCATTGTAGCCCTTAACGATCTTTGTCTTCTTGTTATCTCTACTAAATTCTATTTCGCCATTCATTGGCAGAAGCTCATTATCTATTATAGGTGTTGTTTTTCTTTTTCCTTATTCCCTTCTGTGAAAATCAGATTTTTAGTTGTGGATCCCGGTAATGGGGTCCGCAAAAATTAAATGAACAACGACCAGTAATTATGATAGAAAATAACTGTATTAACGTAAGGATACAGACTTGAATGAAAATTAGTAATCCAGGAATGCGGGTTAGTAAAAGTATATATACAAGTCTCTGAAAGTGAAGCCGTAGTATATTAAGTATGCCCGCGTCGATGAGTGAAGCACAGAGCTACTATGAGCTACTGTATACTGACTGCTAATCTCTCTCTGGACTCTCGTATTCTCCGGTTAACTCTCTGTGACAACGCAGTATTCAGTATTTATTTACCTCCCCCCACTAGGGCAAAATGTGGCACAAGGCCTTTTTAACGTGAGTTTTCCGAATCATATAGACCAATCAAAAATATCTGTCTAATGTTGCCCATTCGTGACTCTACTCTTCGGCGTAGCCACGACTGGGTTAATACTCTCCGCCCGGAGGCAAAGAGATTGATAGTGTCAAAGGAATTACCGCGAGAAAACGCAGAATTCTCGTATTTATTTGCCCACCCACTAGGGCAAAATGCGGCACGTGGCCTTTCAAATGTGGGTCCTCAGGGTCATATATCCCAGTCAAAAATTTCTGGTTAATTTTGCCCAGTCGTGACTCTACCCTTCGGCGGAGCCACGATTGGGTTAATACACTCCGCACGGAGGCAGAGAGATTGACAGTGTCAAAGGAATTACAGCAAGAAAGCGCTGAATTCTCTCGTCTTGCTTCTATAGTAGTCGTATAATTATACCCTAGATGAGTCCATTTTTAAGAAAAGGGTGAACCCCACAACATCTTTCAAGTCCTTCTTCTTTTTTATGTTGAGTAGAAATTCCAACTTTTTCTGATGTTAAGAGTAAGTTTCCTTTTTCGTTTTCAAATTCTCTAAAACCTTGTCGTTGCTCAAATGTTCGGACCATTCTATTTGCATCTAGTCAATAGACATAAACAAAACGCTGAGTGAAAATCATAGAACTGACATGTTGGATAAAAAAAAAATGGTGGTGAAGTCAGGCAAAAAATAATTACAGGTTGGAATTATGATGGCATGAATTGGTAGGAATAAACTCTTTTAAATAAATCCTGACAATTTTATCATCAACCTCAATAAATGCTAAAGTCTGTCGTAAAATTTATTTCATACCCGCGAATGCGTGTGAATCTTTTAAGGCAAGATTTTTTTTTTGCGCATGCGTGGGAGCACATTTTTTTTTTACTTTTCTCTTTTTGATATATTTTGTTTTGCCTTTCTCTTTCTATCCTATGTAACGTTTGATCTTGTTTCAAAATCACAAATCTTGTTTCTTTTAACCGCTTTTTCTAATCTGCCTTTAATAAATGCTAATCTCTTCAAAGGGAATGTTAAAATATCAACTAAATAAAACGAAAGAAAAAAGAGTCCCCAAAACATTTCCATAAGTCCATACATAAGGATATACATAACTGTATAGACATGCACATGCATACACACACGTACACACACACATGCATATATAAACATATATATATATATTCACATACATATTTACAGAAGAAGCATTATAGAAGCATCCACAATATCACACACGTAAGTAAATAATTTCCATATATATATATATATATATATAGAGAGAGAGAGAGAGAGAGTTTAAGAGTGAGAGAGTTTAAGAGTGAGAGAGAATAAATGAAAAAGGGACAAGACGCCCCGAAACTAATGCTTTCTATTAATTTCCACCGAATTTAAATAATATAAAAGAAGTATGAAGACATTCTTTGCTATTTCAAGAGTTCAGCTGCAAAAGAAGTATGGCTACATATATTCAGTCGCCATGATTTGCCAGTGATGAACAGTTGGTGTGTTGATATACATACATACATCCATATATATATATATATATATATATATATATCCAATCCTTTCTCTCTGACTCTCATGATCTCTCTCTCTCTCTCTCTCTCTCTCTCTCTCTCTCTCTCTCTCTCTCAGACGGAGAGGATAATCCAAAAGATGTTATCTAATTAATAAAAAATATTCATTAAATAAAAATTATCCAGAGCATTATGAAATATTGAGAAGAAAATTCAGCAATATAATGGCTTTATTTTCTATCCGAGATGAGAGTGGTGCTCTAATATTTCGGATAATAATGAATCCGTCATTCGGGTGTTATCTCAGATAACATTAAAGGTTTCCTATTCTTACACTGACAGCATTAATAGCATAATCAACACACACAATAATACTATACTAAATAAACTTTCTAACAATCAATAAATAGATAGTACAAACCTCTGTAACTATCAAGTTAAAAGCAAATACGCAGTTAGATGTATATGCAAAAAAAAATTATTTACCAAGCAACCGTTTTGTTTTCCATATTGAATACAGAAACAAGAAAATAAGTATACAAAGAAAGTTTCCCCAGACCATGGAAACAACAACAATATAATCATAAATTATATTTCTCAAAACAAACCCCAACTAAAATATCAAACCACGCTTTCTAAACATATCTGGGAATTAAAGACAGAAATCTCTCACCACAAATTGAATGGAAGATTATAAGTAAATCTTAATCCGCCCAGCAGCTTCTGAAATAGATGCAATTTATGCTTACATGAAATGCAACGACTTTGTATTATGTATGAATTTAAAGATATCCTACTTTGTATTATGTATGTATTTCAATATAAATACTTTAACATATATATGAGTGCACCTAGTTATATGTATGTTTCGTGTATGTGGGTGCACTTAATTATAATTATATGTGTAATTATATGTATATTCCGTATATATGAGTGTAGCTAGGTATATATATATATATATATATATATATATATATATATGTCATGTAAATAGGTGCTCATAATTATATGTATGCTTTTCGTGTATGTGGGTGCACCTAATTGTCGAGATCCGTGAGAGTTATCGGAGAGTACCGGAACTGATACGTAAGATACCGAGAGATACCGAATTTACCCAGAGACTACCTCATCAGAAGTCAGATTAGCTCTGAGCTTCACTCAGCTAGAATAATATACACGGATATATTATTTCCAACAACTTCACTCCAAGACTAGTATATATTTATTTCTTACTAATAATATTCCTGGATTTACTAACCTGCGTTCAAGTTTGTATATTACGTTCATTATAACCTACTTTTCTATCCCAATATTTGTTTTTGTTGTTTGTTATTTTGTGGAAGAAGTGGAAACGTAACGCGATTTTTAAGTCAGAAGAAATAAAATCAGGGTTTAAATATTCAAATATTTATTTATTTTTGTTGTGGCTGTCAGACAATTTCTTCGACCACAAGAGCCCTTAAATCTGGTCCCAGACTTAAATCCATTGATTATTATCTCTGAGGCGCAGCTGAGCGAGAGACAAACACATTTGTAACATCAAGAATTGACTGAAGGCAAGGATTATGGCAGCATTAATCAACTTAAAAAAGGAGACCGCCTAGAAGATTTGCTGTAGATTCCTAAATTGTCTGGAGGCCGTAGTTGAAGCCAATGGAGATTTTATGGAATAAATATATCTATTTTTCTTCTTTAAAGATATTTTAGGTAATTTTGGTAAATATATATTTTAAATGAGATGTCAGTATAACATTCACTAATGCAATACTTGCAATACTTGAAAATGTATCATTCGTACCCTTTAGATAGATAGATAGATAGATAGATAGATAGATAGATAGATAGATAATGAAGAGATTGAGATAGATAGATAGATAGATAGATAGATAGATAGATAGATAGATACGAATAGACATAGATAGATAGATAGATAGATAGATAGATAGATAGATACTGTTGGGGATCACCCCTTTTTGCACATAAAAATGGACTCGCCAGATGTGAACATCTAATCCTGCCTATACATAGAACGGGGTGGTTGTCAAAGAGAGTTAGTAAGGAGTCAGTTGCACCGTAAGTTGGTGCATAGTAAGTTGGAGTGTTTTGGATATAAATTTATTACCTGGACATTATTCTTCATTACAAGACTGTATATATTAATTTCTACTAACAGTATTCCAAGCATTTCTGAATTGACTAACCCGTGTTCCAGTTTGTATATTTTTGTTCAATATAACTTAGATTTCTATCTCCATATCTGCTTTTGTTATTTATTATTTTGTGTGGTTTCTCAACCAGAATCCACAACAGACAGACAGATAGATAGATAGATAGATAGATAGACAGATAGACAGATAGATAGATAGATAGATAGATAGATAGTGATAAAGAAATAGTGAGAGAGATGAGAGATATTCCGAAAGTAAGTCGTTATATTCTATTCAATGCAAGCTAAATAGAAACAGGGCGTTCAATAAGTTTCTTGTTTCCCGATGCACACCGCCATTGTACATGTGTTTAGTTAGAGATGATAAACTACCAGTTGCTTACACTCATGGCCGTATCTGACTACCGGGCACATCGGGCACGGATCCAGGCCGATCCGTGCAATTAGAGTGAAAATCCGGGCAAGGAAAATGTCTTCGTCAGAAATCAAACTAAACAATTCACGAAGAAAGAAAGAAAGAAAGAAAGAAAGAAAGAAAGAAAAACGAAGAAAACATCCGAATGAAGGCAGTAAAAAATCTGTTCATTTATTAATTTTGGGAGAAAAGACTGGTTTTCCTCAGAAAGTCCGAACCCGATTTCCTGCTTTCGTTCACGTTCTGTGCCTAATTTCCATTGGAATAGCCGAAAAAATCCGCAAAATCATAGTTTCTGGAAACGGATAAAAACAGATGACGTCATCACATTGTCAACTAATAAATCCGGGCAATTTTCTCTGTGCCCGGTGTTTTTTTAGCATCAGCTACGGCCCTGCTTACACTAGTAAAAATCCGATCGAGCAACCCAGTTGCGGAGATGACAGCCTCATTATCATCAAATAATGAGTATGGATAGTAATTTCCTTTTCTGAAGAAATGAAAATCAGATAGCATCAGAACCAGATTCGGAAAGAGGGAAATGATAGAGAAACACAAACAAGAATTTCAACATGATTCATGTATGAGCCTGGTGTTAAAATGTTTCTATGGATTATTGGTTGTAACTTAAGACATATTTGGTAACTGAATGTTGATATTAGTATGGTTTGTTTTAGGGCATATCAACTTCAATGTATTGTCTAATGTTTAAGTTAGATAGAATTTTTAGAATACATTTGTATGAATAGAATATACAGTAGCGGCCATAATATAAGGAACAGAAACAACAAAGACATATATGTGTATTACTATATATATGTGTAATGAATAATTAGAAATTAAATTTTTACCGAAAAAAGATTAGGGTGTAATGCATAAATATTATACAGAGTTAGAAAAATTTAGATAATATTTTTTTAAATAAAGATTAAATGGAACAAAGAAAATAAGCGACTGGACAAAAGTAAAGAAACGATCTTGTTAATACTTGATTGTGAACAAAATATCAACCCAATTTAATATTTGGTAGACATACCCATATTTTCAATGACTTTTCTGCATCGTCGACCACATGATTAATTTCTTACAAACATCAGCAGTAATTCCCTCCCACTCGTCTTTCAATAACTCCCATAGGTGATCATCGTTTTTTAGGTTCTTTTTTCTGATCCTTTTCTCAAATTTTATTCCAAATATTTTTTGTTGGATTCAGGTCGGGTCTCTGGGCTGGCCACTTCATTAGGGCGATTCCTCCTTCTTCCAATAAAACTATAACCTTTTGAGACTTGTGGCAAGTCTTTCACCTGTTCTACGGCGTACGTAAGGTTTGTCCTCAGAACCAAATATAGTAAACGTGGACTCGTCACTGAAATGAATTGTATCCCCTTGTGCATCAGTCCAAACAACATGTTATATCGCATACTCCAAGCGTGTTTTGGTTTCACTTTGAAATGAGAGGCTTCGAAGCTAGATTACGGGCATGCAATCCTGCATCTTTTAACCTACGAGCAACCGTTTTCCTTGAGATTTTATTATTTGTCTCTTCATTAAATTTACAGGCAATTGATGTAGCAGTTTCAAAACAGTTTTTTGTAGATATTCTATCGTATTACTGGTAATTTTTTTCTTCAAAAATATATCGCTGGTAATATTTTTCTCTTCAAAAATGTATTTCTATAAATGTTACTATGTAACAACGCCTCGTCAGCCTGGGTCTAACCCTGTCAATACGGTATTAGATGTGACGACTGTCTCAGGTCGCTAGTCGTGATGGCTTCGACACAGTAGCTGGTCTTCATGTCGTCTATTACAACGATGTTTCTCCTTGCCCACGTTGTGAAATTTGATCTCAAAGAAGTCACGTTGAAATCTTGCTAGCCGTATCGTTACCACGTCGAACCAGACAGGATACTCGTGGTGAACAATTGGGTTAATAAAAAAGTGCAGCACCAAAAATTATACATATTCATATACAAAAAAAAAAGAAAGAAAAAAAAACAGTAAACAGAAATGAAATATAACAGTCGCCGAATTCTTATCCTTACAACGGAGCGAAAGTTTCTGTTTAAGAGTAATGTTTGTTCACTCCAATCGGAAATTTCAAGTTTTTTCAAGTTTTGACGGTTCAAAAAGTCTTATCAGGGCTTTTCACCGAAGACTTACGGAAACAGCCGACGATGGGTTTTTGTGTGTTTGTGTGACGGTGGCGGTAAATTTGTCTTGTCTGCCTTAGCTCGGTGCAGCAACAACAACTGAAGTTGGCCCTATGGACTCTAGTTTTTATGCCTGTCCCGAATTCTATTGGGGAGGGTATGACGGACATGGGGTGTCCTTGCAAATCAAATCTTTAACCAATGAAGTAGCCATATTTCTAGTGACATCATTTCTTTTCGTCTCCTCCTAATTCAAATAATTGCATCATTTATTTCTCAAGTTAAATCCTTTCCCAGCGAATTCGGAAATTGAGGATCTAATCTTAATTAACCCCATCAAAAGTTTTCGACAATCGTCGAAACCATGTTTTGACTACCGTTATTTTTCACTTCCACCAGCCGTAAGGTTCAAGACTTCCAATGGTGTTTTCCTTAGTCACTTGTTTCCGCTTTGTCACATAATGGCTGTCAATGATGACCTCTTCTAATCTATTGCTTTACATCTGCAAAATATATTTTTCATTTTATTCTCTTCTATTTTCAGCTATTTTTCATATTTTGAAATTTTGTAATATATATTTTTCTCCACTCATATTGCGACTGTACACTGCGCAATTAATAATGCCACTAGTAATAATTTCTTTCGCTCCGTCGTACTAAAATAGTCTTATATTTTTCACATGCAATTACATTATCATATTTTTCCACATACCAATATATTGTCATAACTATAAAAGTATAGTCTTATATAGGTTATAGGTTTTTGACCCCAGCTTGAGGGTTAATTATTTATCCATAGCTGAGACCCTAACAGGTGCTATCACCCCAGGTCAGAGTGGACTTGGGAACAACAGCAATTAAGAAGTGGTTTCATGCTGCTCACAATCTCCTAATCAGAAGCCTTGCTGCCGGATGCAATTTATTGTCATACTCTGAACCCTGTTGATATTAAAATTTTACAATATAATGTTAAATCTATATGATTGAATTTTAAGTCTGAATTAAATTAGCTAAAATGGGTTATGCTGAAAATTATTGTATTTTTTAATTTAGTTTTTCATGACTAATACATTCTTATGAAAAATAATTTTTAATCTATATCAATAAAGGCTTTTAGTATTTTGTATGGCTTCATATATGTAATCATGAAGGTAAACGATACATTTGATAGATTGTTTAAGGAATCCTTGCCTTGATATATAAAATTCTTGTAAATAATGTGCAATGCATACGTATAGTAAAATAATTTCTGTTGAATTTTAAATTTGCATAGATGCTTTAATATTTGGTATGGTTTCAGATATGTAATCACTAGAAAGAATGGAAGTTTTGACGGATTTGTTTAATAAATCTTATCCTTGGTAAAACATTACATAAATGGATAATAAATGATTTGCAATGTATTTCAATAGTAGAATCATTGCCAAGTGATTTCTGTATATGTTTTTAGTAATATGCTATGTTTTTATCTATATCTATAAAAGTGACGAGGGTGTACGTTGTGTCAGTATTTGTTTGTTTGATAGATTCAACTTAGCGTCTGCATTTTGCAGTCTAGCTCGACGGGAGTTGCGCTCGGATGTAGATCAAAATTTTAGAACGCTAACGACACCTTGAAATTTTTCAGAAAGACAAAATTAAGGGTAAAAAATATATATTATCACCCGACAAAGTCAGGGATCAGTTTGTGTATTGATTATAATATAAAATCGATCACTCTACTTTATATTATCTATATCTATATATGTTGCCCCCCCCTCGCACCCTAATCTAATAGAAACATTCTACATTATTATCTATATCTATAATAGTGTCGAGGGTGGACGGTGTGTAAGCATTTGATATGTAAATTCATCATAAGCTTTTTATTCTTATAATTCCTTAAACCGGGGTTTTCAAACTTCTTGACTTACGGACCCCTTTATATTTCCACTATAAACGCTTATGAAATTTATACATGAATTTATTTTCTAAAAATAGCTTATAGTTTTGCATTAACGTAGTAAAAACTGGTTTTAAGTTTACTTTAGACATAAGTGTTCAGATAAAATAAATTAATACTGCATGTTGATGCAAAATGTAACAAAATTAAATTTAAATTACTTTAAATTTCACGTGATGAGTTAATCCACGGATCCTCTATCTTATCCTTGCGGACTTCCTGTGGTCTGTGAACCCCCTGTGGTCTGTGGACCATAGTTTGAAAACCCCTGCATTAAACTACCCGAGTAAAACCGGGCTAAACTGCTAGAATATGTATAATTATCTTCAATACATTACAGCAGGTTCTTAATATCTTCTATGATGCTTAATCGTTGCGAGAGATCCATGAGACCATAAAAGATGTAGTACTTCAACATCTGTAAGAAGTTTGTAAAATCTCACATTCCAGTCTTGAGAGAGATTATATCATCTTTTAACATGCATTACCGTCGCAAGATTCAGAGGATCCTAAAAGTGGTGTATTACTGCCATATTTGTACATTATTTTCTACATTCTCACATTGCAGTCTTTATCGATTTCATAACCTCTTCTACTATGTTTTAGCTTTCCAAGGATCAGATAAATCCAAAAAATTGTGAGTTACAAACATATCTGGCCTGGAGATTTTAAGTCATCATGTTCTAGAATTAACAGAGTTCTTATTGTTGAAAAAGGCAGCTTAGAACAAAAATGGTATATTAATTCCATATCCGGACTGAAATTTGCAAGTTTTCAAATAAGAATGGTGTATTGCTAAGCTACCTGGACAAAAAATTTACTTTCTCTTGTTCCATTCCTTATAGGGATCTTATTATCTCTAACATGCATTATTGCATGTCAGTACCAGATGAGGCCAAAAATTGTATATTACTGCCATATCATTGACACGTCATCAAATTCGAGCATTGATTCAATTCCTAACACTTTCTATCATGCTTTATATTTATACGTGTCAAATGAAACCAAAAATGGTGTATTACTCTCTTTGCAGGAATGGAGTTGGTATGTCATCCAATTCAAGCCTTCACTGAGTTCTTAATATTTATCATGCTTTAAATTTATACGTGTCAAATGAAACCAAAAATGGTGTATTACTCTCTTTGCAGGACTGGAGTTGGTATGTCATCCAATTCAAGCCTTCACTGAGTTCTTAATATTTATCATGCTTTAAATTTATACGTGTCAAATGAAACCAAAAATGGTGTATTACTCTCTTTGCAGGACTGGAGTTGGTATGTCATCCAATTCAAGCCTTCACTGAGTTCTTAATATTTATCATGCTTTAAATTTATACGTGTCAAATGAAACCAAAAATGGTGTATTACTCTCTTTGCAGGACTGGAGTTGGTATGTCATCCAATTCAAGCCTTCACTGAGTTCTTAATATTTATCATGCTTTAAATTTATACGTGTCAAATGAAACCAAAAATGGTGTATTACTCTCTTTGCAGGACTGGAGTTGGTATGTCATCCAATTCAAGCCTTCACTGAGTTCTTAATATTTATCATGCTTTAAATTTATACGTGTCAAATGAAACCAAAAATGGTGTATTACTCTCTTTGCAAGACTGGAGTTGGTATGTCATCCAATTCAAGCCTTCACTGAGTTCTTAATATTTATCATGCTTTAAATTTATACGTGTCAAATGAAACCAAAAATGGTGTATTACTCTCTTTGCAAGACTGGAGTTGGTATGTCATCCAATTCAAGCTTTCACTGAGTTCTTAATATTTATCATGCTTTAAATTTATACGTGTCAAATGAAACCAAAAATGGTGTATTACTCTCTTTGCAAGACTGGAGTTGGTATGTCATCCAATTCAAGCCTTCACTGAGTTCTTAATATTTATCATGCTTTAAATTTATACGTGTCAAATGAAACCAAAAATGGTGTATTACTCTCTTTGCAAGACTGGAGTTGGTATGTCATCCAATTCAAGCCTTTACTGAGTTCTTAATATTTATCATGTTTTATATTTGCAATATTCAAATGACATCAAAAATATAATAATAAAATATCTGGACTTAAACTTGTATGTACTCTCATTCCACTCTTTATAGTGTTCCTAAAACTGTTATGCTTGTTTTTTGTTTGTTTTTTTTTTTGTTGATGAAACTACATACGGTGTGTTGCTGCTATATCTGGGCGGACAAAAATAAAATCTCACATTCCAGCAATGAGAAACTTCATAACATCTTCTAACATGGACTATTCTTACAAAAGTTATATGAGACCAAAAGTGTTCTATTTTAACCATATCTGCACAATATATATATATATATATATATATATATATATATATATATATATATTTACAAATCTACCATCCGCCCGTGAATTGAGTATTGCTGCTATATCTGGTCCGGTGCTCCTTCTATCCATTTAGGTGTCCTCGACCAAATCCAACGGAGAATCTGTAATGTGATCGATCCCGACTTGGCAACTACGATACAGTCGCTTTCTCACCCACGCAGTATGGCTTCCCTCTGTTTCTTCTACAAATACATTCACGGCTTCTGATCCGATGAACTTAGCTCACTGGTACCCCCTATATGCGAATTTTCTTTGAGTCACAAGACTTGCAACTAGGTCCCACGCTTTTACTGTGAAACCAATAAATTGTAAACGCAAATTCGACTCTAACAGCTTCTTTTCTCGCACTTCCCGCTTGTGGAATTTTCTTCTGCATACTTGCTTTCCCGACAGTTAAAATCTCCAAGAACTTAAATGTAAAGTCAATAGCCATCCTTGTCTCACTATCTTAGATACTCTCTCTTTCTCATGCTTTTTTTCTTCGTCCACCCCACTCTCATCAGTACCCTCTTCCCTCTCCTACTCTCTTCCTGACACCCCCTGCAACCTCTGATTCCTCATAACATTCCTCCTATGTAACCCCCTGCACAACAGTGGCAGTAAAACGCTTTGCTTGGGGCGACACGATCATATATATATATATATATATATATATATATATATATAAAGTAAGAAATTCATAGCATTTTATTCAATCTCAACAGAATGCCGAATGCAGAAAGCACTGAACGACCATTTCATTCTATATCTGGGACTCATCAGCAGTGCGCTTACGTTATTAAGCGAACGTCATACCAACTGTACCTCCGCTGACGAAGAGGTAACGAATTAAACTCGATATAGCGCCGCTTATTCACATATTCCGTGGTGGAACTCCGCTTAGCTTCTTTTATCAAAGGACTGTGCCTCTCAGAACCATGACTACTATCACCAAGCTGCTCACACTGAAGTATTAAATATCAGTACAAGCAACGATATATATATATATATATATATATATATATATATTAACAAAACTTGGTTATAAGCAACCGACAATTTGAAATGAATTGTTTGAACATCAATTTTTTATCGATACTCGTATTTAAGTAAATATTCTGTTTTTAATATGATTATCGTTAAAAAAAAAATTCAAACGATTCATTTCAAATTGCCGGTTGCTTATAACCAAGTTTCGTTAAAATTCGTTGATTTCTGTAACATCTTTACATTTGTTGACATTACGATACATTTCAGAGCAGATATGTTTGTTTACGATGGATCGAAAATTGTGTTATATATATAGGCTTGATAAAAACCTCGTTTAGACTGGAGGCTATTCGTGGTCGAGAGGTCTAAGACGTTACCAGATCAAATGGTAGCTTCCCCTATACAGATAGAGTTCGCAGGTTCGAATCCTGCCGAATGGCACACATTTTCGTAATAAAAATTTATTGTTAATAATCAGGCCGGTAGATATAAATATATAATACTGTTTCATTAAAAACAGAATATCTACTTAAAAAAATAATGTTCAAACAATTCATTTCATATATATATATATATATATATATATCTTCAAATTCCAACGTTCATAGTGCTCATAACATCCTCTATCATCGCAAGTGTCATATTAGTCAAAAATGGTATATTACATCCATATTATGCTTCACATCCTACCCTTGATAAATTTAATAACATTATCGCTGCAAATGTCTGATGTCACCACAAATGCTGCATTACTGCTATATCTAGAAAGGAACTTTACATTCACATTACATTCAACCCTTGATAAAGTTTCTAGTATCTTCCACCATGCTTTATTCTCTAATGAATCCAAATTTATTATGGTCGTCTCTGGATTGGAAAACGTAATTCTTTATGTTCCAGCCTTGATAGAGTTACTCACATCTTCTACCAAGACTTATTGTTACGAACGTAAGATGAGACAGAAATGACAAATTATTGCCATAACTCGGCTGGAATTTGTATGTTTACTCATTCCAGCCTTGATAGCGTGTCTAACATCTACAATTTCTTATAGTTGCATGAGTCGGATGAATCAAAATATAGTGTATGGGGGTTAACTACTTGCCTATAGCTGGAAACCTAAAAGGTGCTACAAGTTCGGGTCAGGATGGACATAGGAACAACAGCATTTAACAGGTGGATCCATGCTCCTTACAACCTTCTAATCAGTGGCTTTGCTGCTGGATGCAGTTTACCGTCATACCCAGGACCCTGCCTTGATAGAGTTCCATTGTCCCTTCCATGGTTTATTTTTGCAACAGTTAGATGAGATCAAAACTGGTGCATTATTTTGTCTGGAATTTAAACTTGCACTTGTAGTACTTCACGCTGAATTCTTGATACTATTTATATCATATTTCACCTTATTCTCTCAATGTTAGAGTCAAATGGGTCCCAAAATGTTGTTTTACAGCAATATCTATACTGGAAATTGTACAACCTTATATCCCAGCCTTGCTATACCCCGTAATATATTCTACCATGTTTTTTGTTTTGCAAGTAACAGTTTTACCGAATATGGTGTATTACTGACAGATCTGGACTAGAACTTAAGTGCGCTCACATTCCACTCATGATCGTGTTTGCCTCATCTAATTTACTTTACCGTTGCATGAGTTATACAAGGCCAAATAATTATATAATGTCATATATAGACTAGAAATTACATGTTTTTACATTTCAGCCTTGATAGACTCTCTTTCATCTTCTACCATGAATTAGTCATAAGTGACTAATCTCATATTCCATCCTTGATTGATTCGCTAACATCTTCTACAGTACTTTACAGCTGCAAGTGTCAGATGAATCGACAAATTGTATATTACTGCCATAATTAGACAGGAACATTTTGCGTCATCACGTTCCACCTTTGATTGTGATCCTAACATCTACCATCCTTTATCTTTGCAAGTATCAGATGATACCAAAAATGGTGGGCTCGAACCCCTACGTTCTCAGGTTAATAGACGTGACAGACTAACATCTTTGAAGACGCTTTATTGTTGTAAGAACTACGTGACCAAACATGGTGCATTATTTCCATATCTTAGCCTGGGTTTTGTATGTCCTCACCTTTCAGTCTTGATAGAATTCAAAATACTTTACTTATCTTTCTAGAGAAGACCTACTGGCCACTCTGCAGCCTCTTTACCATAGAGTCCAAGATGAATATGTATCGTAACTCAAATACTCCAATTTTATGAGGTGATGCATTCTCTAATACTACCATTTCAGACTTTGACAATTTCGATAACTTTTAATGTGGTTTTTAATCATAATTATTTAACCTGTATATAAGGAGTAACTTCTTATCAAACACTTTTTTTTACCAAGAACTACTGCTTTATGGCAAAAAATCTCTCTCGTATAGAGGCTTCCACGAGCACTTGAATCTTGCTTTCTTTAATTCGATTGTTAAATTTTAAATTTGTTGGCTTATGTTTATGTCATATATCTCATTCGGCAAAATGATTTTAACAGTGAAGTGGCTCTCAGGTTTTGCCTTCGTAGAAAATTTGTATAAACCAACTGAAGATTTAAGGAATGTCTTTCGTATATTCTGTTTGCGTCCTATTTTTTATCTTAAAATATTAAAATAATCCCAAATCAGTAATAGCAGGCAAACTGGTAAAGGAACTTGGCGAGCGGCTTAGACATGTTAAAAACTTAACTCGTTTTTTTTTGTTTTTTGTTTTTTTAACATGGTCCACGTTTCCTTTTGTCGCTTGGGATTTCAATTCTAGTTAGTCGCAAAATCGAAAAAAGAGAATTCGAATTATAATTATCTGGAAAAATTGGTAAAAATTATTCACGAATAAATTTATGCCTGTCACGTCTTGCACAGATTAATATCGATAAAATCAAAACAACGCGAACGTCTAAGTACACACGGTTGAGTCTGTTACTAACGTTTCCTTTCTATTACCGAAAAGAAACTTTAAAAAATATTACCTGAATAGTTTTGTGCCAAAATCCATTCAAATCACATTAATGTCTTCCTGCATATATTGCCGAAAAGAAACTTAGCAGATCAATGTAGTAAAATAATTTACAATGAATTTCTATGTATTCTTTTAGCATTTATACAATTAATAGCAGTATAGCCCGGCGTTGCTCGGGTGTAATGAAAGCTTTAAAACTAATCCATGTTCTTGGAGCTCAGACATTTTGGACATTGGCACGAAAGACTAAAAAGCAATAGTTGTTTCCAGTTAAAGTGAAACCGTAGACTGAAATAAAAATGAATGGATGTAAGTCAAATTTTGATTTCCTGGTATCGATATCAAATAAGTTTTTTTCGTCGTAAACTGAATTTTGAAGGCTAAATAAGTCCTCTGAGTAAATGGTATCATGGCTAATACTAGGAAATACAATTATACCTATTTAGAGCCAAACCCGAAGCAAAAACTAAAATAAAAGGGCTGAAGAAAATACAGACATACATACAGATAAACAGATACACGCACAAACATCTTGCCTTTTATATATATATACGTAAAAAAATCACAAGATCGCCAAAACCTACCGCGGTTTCACACAACGGCTCGTCAGGGCAAAGGCAAACCAAGGACTAATCAAATAAATAGACACCACCAAACAAAGACTAACAGACCAGCCTACCCGACGGGGGAGGGGGAGGTTAAAAAAATAGCCAAAGACTTTAAGCAAAGACTCTAAACAAGGAATTTAGCTTGCCATAAAGCTAAATTCCTTGTTTAGAGTCTTTGCTTAAAGTCTTTGGCTATTTTTTTTCTTTTTTTTTTTTTTTGAAGAAATATATATATTTTATATCCTATATTCATGAAAAAAATATATATTGATGGATTGTTTGCTGAATTCTTTGTTGTTGGTCATAATTGGGTTACACCATTACACATTTGTATTAAAAAGTGTTCGATATTATTATATGGTAGAACTTTTGAATATTTTGATGGTATGGTAACCATCAGGCCCGGGTCATAATAACACATGTATAGTATAATAAAAGTACTCTTAATCTACGTTTTTTAATAACTGATTTTATCGTTTACTATTTTTTTTTTAAAGAAAAACGGTAAACGGTAAAATCAATTATTATAAATCTCCGGAAAATGGTAGAAACCTGGGTAGCGAAATAAAAATTTAAAAATGGAATATATATATATTTTTTTTTTCTCACTTAAATTTTAACTCCAGTGATTGCAGTTTCTTTTTTTACAGTGAGTGACGATGGTTTTGATTTGGTGCGTTTTCTTGTTGTCTTGCAAACGTACCACATATTATACAGATTAGGAGTAACTTTATTACACTATACTTGTATTCTTTCGACCCTGGCCTGATTTCAGAAGTTAGCCTACCGTTAAAAATATCCGCTGCAAAATCCTACAATAAACGACAGGCAATATGATTTATATTTTATAACTGGAGTAAAAGACGGTCTCTATTTTGTGCGGAATATTTTAAAGTTAAAAAGTTGCCAAAAACGCTAACATACACGGTGTATACATGAAAACCTTAGAAATATCTACTTATCCATTTTCAACAAATATATCAAATTTTTAATTGATTCTCTTTTCTTTTATCTCACTCTCTCTGTCTCTTTCTCTTTCTATCTCTCTCTTTCTCTCCCTCTCTTTCTCTCCCTCTCTTTCTCTCTCTCTCTCTATATATATATATGTACATAACAGCAAAAATGTTTATATTTCGGGGCAACATCCATTGATTTTCCGTATCTCTGCCTGAAGAAACCTAGCAGTCGAAACGCGGTTAGTGTGATCAGTCAGTTAAATGCCATACGTGATACACGTTTTGGCGTTCAGGTCTCGAAAGAGACATGACTGACTGGGCAGAAGATTATCCCGCAGTAGGTTGCCATTGCTTTCTGCGGTAGACTGGTTGCCGACCAAGGTTATAGAACCCAATCTATCCTGTTATTTAACCCATAACTGGAAGGAATAGTCGGATTAATACCTTTCCCAAGGGTATTTGCGCGTAAGTGAATGCAAGGAATTCAATTGGAATTCGAACTCGGCTCTCCGATTTCTCGTTCTGAGTCAATATCCACTGCGCCACAAATATATATATATATATATATATATATATTTATTTGTGGCGCAGTGGATATTGACTCAGAACGAGAAATCGGAGAGCCGAGTTCGAATTCCAATTGAATTCCTTGCATTCACTTACGCGCAAATATATATATATATATATATATATATGCATGTGTGTGTGTGTGTGTGTCTGTGTGTCTGTGTGTGTGTATGTGTGTGTGTGTAAAAACTTTGCCAATAATAAAAGGTTATAACGTATCTACTTACGTTGTATACTTATTGCTTGTGCTTCTAAGGGCACAAGCAATAACCCTGGGCGGGTTGAGCCAGCTTCTTCTCTAGAAGTTTTATGAGACCTTTTAGCTGCACAAGCGTTCCCCAACCGCATGCGGTGTGAAGATTTTTCCGCAGTAAGTGGCTGATTCTTACTACGTTAGACTGGTTAAAGAGCCTAGTCTGTCCTGCTGTTTAATCATAGCTGGGGGTGGTAGGGTGAAGAAATTGAATTACAACTTTCCACAGTATCAGCACGTAAGTGAATGTAATCAATTCGACCGGAATTCGAACACTTCTCACCGGTTTCTTAATGCAAGCCGCTATCCATTGCTCTAACGTGCCTCCCATACGTACATTTTATTGAGACATCTCAAAGGGTTTTCTATCCCATTCGTATGTAGATTGACAATTTTTTCAATATTTTACATTAAAAGTCAAAATGTATATAAAAGAAAAGCGATATGTTTTTTATCCTTTAATGTTCTCCTGTTTTCCGAAATTATTAATCGTTGTACAAACAGAAAAAAAAAACATATACTTATTTTATGGAGATAGTGTCATAGCTAAGAGCATGCTTCGCAAGTGGATTGCTTGGTTCAGAAGAAAACATTTGATTTTGGTCAACCGACTAATGGGGTACATGATTCAGAACATGAAAGAGATGCACAACATAACTCATGTAAACGTAATAAGACATTAAAAAAAACTTGAATGCGTAAACCATACGATATTTGTAAGCTTCACAATTCAAAAGGAAAAAATAATGATCTGTACAACTGCTACACAAATGACCGATTATTAAAATAACAAAATCGATGAAAAGCGGTTCGTTTATAGCAATGTGAAGCGCAAGATTTATTTAAAGAAACAAAACGAGCCATCGTTAACAACTCTAACAGCCGATATACATCTTAATAAGATGTTGCTGTGTTTCTGATGGATCTGTTAGGATACTGAATGTTACAAACTCTTTCTGCGGAATAAGATGTTGAATTCACACAACAAATATTCCTAAATGAACCCATTAAAGCTTATTACTTTAATACTTATTACTTGTACTTCTATGGGCATTCACCCTAGCCGGGTTGAGCCAGCATCTTGCCCGGAAGTTTCATGAGACTTTTTAGCTGCACAAACGGTCCCCAACAGATTTTCCCGCAGTAAGTTGTTGATTTTTAGGTAGACTGGTTAAAGAGCCGAGTCTGTACTGCCGATATACAGCTGAATAAGTTGTTGCTGTGTTTCTGATGGATCTGAAAGGATACTGAATGGTATAAACACTTTCCGCGAAATAAGATTTTAAATTCGCACAACAACTATTCCTAACTGAACCAATTAAAGCCAAGCGTTGGACCAGCAGAAGAAACAACACCAGATCCCATGTTCCATTGTATAAGTGGTAGAAACTGGTTCATCTGAATTAATATATTCTACACCGTAGACAACATGACGCTTGTAAAAACCCCTTAGACCAGTTCATCGCGTAGCTTGGTGCCAAGTTCTGTGAGGATAGATTCGTGTATCTGCCTCAAAGATAGCGGAATAAAATGGCATATGGTATCGTGGGTAAAAAAGAAGAAGCGAATTCATATTCTTCCATGAGTGTGAGTGAGGACCGAGGCTAAAAAATCTTAGCTGGAATTTATACTCGATACGTTAATTCCACCGTCCGCGGCGACAACCACTACACTACGTGTACGCACTGAAATAAATTAGGCTTCGTTATAATTCAAACATATTCCTTTATATTTTACTGGTTATTTATCTTCTTTGAATTCTTCTTCTATGTGACCTGTTTTTTCAGTAGTAGTGTAGAAAGAAAAGAATGAAGGAAAACTTGAAGCAACTGAAATGTGGTTCTACAGAATGATGCTGAGAATATCATGGATCAAACATGTGAGCAATGATGAGGTTTTGGAAAGGTTGGAAACGGAAAGGAAATTAATACCGGGCATCGGGAAAAGACAGCTAAAGTAATTGGGACATGCAATGAAGAATGCGGGCTTGGAGAATCTGATACTAACAGGCCAGAAAGAGGGAAAAGGAGACAGGGGAAAGCAGCGTGTAACTTACTTGACGGGTCTAATCAAGTGGATGACAGAACGGGGGTTGCATGGTGTAACAGGAGAAAGCGTGCTAAGAGCCATCAGGGATAGGGAGACGCGGAAGGCCATGATGGCATACGTCCTGAAAAGACAAGGTACGTAGTGGAAGTTACATTTGCCTATTTTGACGATAAAGGGTAGAACCTAATTGCCAATAGAGCAGCACGAATGAATTCATGTGAACGGGGCATCAGGAAATTAAAACAGTATTAAATACAAAGTGTCCCTTTTGACTAAAGATATATGTGTCTTAGAAGTTATTTGCTACAATGAGATACTAACTAGCTTGCAATAACCCCTAATGTAAATAGACACACTCGGTTATCCTGCGTTCATGCTGCGTGGACATTGGTTACAGTTTCTGAGAGAGAACGCAGAAACGTATGTTCGATAGTCCAATAACACTAGATTAAATTAAGATTAACTATGACGGATTCGCGAAGCATTTTCTAAAAACCAGTGACACACCCATGAGTCTTCCGCCATCTCCTAATATGCTTTTTCAGATAGTAACTATATCAAAGTCAGCTGGGATAATCTTATGAGAATTTCACCGGGGATCTTGCCAAGATCCCGGTCGAAACCGTAACACTTTAAGCACTTGACCATGGTCGCTAACACCCCCGCAATTGAACATATACACTACCACCCATAATTATTAGGCAACCACATTTTTTTAAAGAAATTATGTATTTCATACTATTTTAGTATTTATTGCAATGGGATAATTCTAAATGAAAATAGAATGGTTCTTTTGTTATAATACTTTGCAAAGTTCTACAAGGCAAGGAAGCGAAGATGAATTTGTCCGATTAACCCTAAATTTTCTTCATTCTTTCATTAATGAAACTGCAATATAGGTAATTATTAAATGTTTATAAATTCATTTGATGCACATGTTATTGTTCAGTATTAAGAAAAGAACCATTCTATTTTCATTTACATTTATTCACTTGGCAATATATAAAAAATAGTGTGAAATACATAATTTTTAACACACTGGGGTAGTTTAATAATTATGGCCGGTAGTGTATAAGAAAACAATATAAACACGCAACTTTCACATTTATATTTACAAAAATAAACAGCATCATCTACATATGAAAATTGCTATAAATAATGAAAGCGTTATTAACAAAAAAATACTCTCAATAGTATCGACTATGAACACTGCCAAAATGTGCTAACCATAATAATAAACATACCTATGACTACATACATACATAAAACAAGCTAAATATTCAGTTGAAAGTACAATAAAATGAGTCTTTCTTAATGGCTAAAATATAGCCCAAAAGTGTAACTGATAAATAAAACATTCGGACAAACTTATATAATTTATGCACTGGAAAAAATAATTATAAGACTACATGAAAAATTATGTAAAAGACTTAACCATAAAACCTTGCCTGTCATTTTAAATGGAACGTGCATATATATATATATATATATATATATATATATATATATATGATTGCCACCTCACAAAAAACGATCATCTCTTCTTATAAAATTGAGATTTGTTTGATCAGTAAAGATAAAAGGATCTTAAAATGATAAAAAGGATGAATATGGTAAAAATGCTTATCTTTATTATTAAGTCGTAAAAGACGTACAGGTAAAAGAGTATTAAAATGATACAAAAGAAAGAAAACTAGCAAAATGATAAAAGGAATGACACCCGGTTAAAAAAGCTTTAAAACAAAATACAGCCAGTTCACGTTTATGACGGTGACTGAAAGTTACAGTGCATTGCTACATTCGTGTGCACACAAGTGCCTGTTTAACCCTGCTGCCCTCTTACAAGTGTTCTTTTTTATGAATGACAAATGAATAGTGTAATAAGAGTTTTGAATGCTATTTTGATGAAGTCTATTAGTGTACTTCTTTAGACCAGCTGATGATTTGCAGATTTTGTCGTAAAACTACGACAGGACGCCAGCTGATCTTGTAGGAAGACATTCAATTTGGGAATCATGGTGCATATTATTGTGGCGATATTATCTCATGTGGCTGGTTAAACCAGCTTTGGACAAGCAAATTCTGATTCAAATAGTAACTTTATACTGGGAAACTATAGGCAGGAGCTTAGTGTCACTTTTTCTTAAGGCCCGTGACTCTTTTGCATGTTCAAACCATTTCTATTAAAAACTGTTACAACCATCATAAACACATTTTCGCCAATTAGACCTATCACTTGCTTTCTTTCTCCTAATTGTTTGTACTTATCCCAATATGTTAAAAGTAGCTTTTAATGACATCTATAAAATGCTGTTTTGGTCTATGTCGAGGACACTTTCCGTTTGTCAATTCACCATAGACCAACTGTTTTGAGAGGCGATCATCATCCATCCTTATAATGTAACCAGCTCAGCGCATCTGATTACGTGTTCGCATTTTTTCAATACTTAACAAAAGACTGCCATTTTTACCCAGAATCCCCCGAAGTCACCCATGATGAAAACGCTCCAAAATTTAAGTGGTCCATGTCTCTAAGGAATACAGCAGAGCAATTAAAATGCATGTCTCAAACAAACATGATTTATTTTTGACTGAAATTTCTCTATCTGACCATAAACAAGATTCTAATATTCAAAAGGCCTGACTTGCTTTTTGTAAACGATGATTTTTTTCGGCATCTAATGAGCTGTCTCTTGAAGGAACACTGCCAAGATAAACGAAATTATCTACAACTTCTAATCTATATCCATTAATAAAAATATTTGGTTCACCATAATGTTGAGAAGGGGATGGTGTATACATGACCTTTGTCTTCTTGAAACTTACAGTAAGACCAAAAGAGGAGCATGCCTCAGAGAACACGTCCATGGCAGCCGGCATATCTGGATTGATGCACAGGTGCGCGATAAGACCACTGGGAGTGAAAGGTTCCTTAGGTGCAGTCGTACGAGCTCACTAAGAGAAAGAGACAATGAACGCGCTTAAGTCCACCTTTCTCTACCGGGCACCCATAGCTCAGAGGTACAATCGCCGACTGATGCCAATTCTGTCGGGTTTCAATCCTGGCTAAAAGCAATCGGATTTGTACTGATTAGCTGCGAAACGGGACTATCTGCGGTGACTATATATATATACATCCGAATGAATAGGGAACGAAGAAAATAAATTTTTTTACAACGTCCAAAACATTAACTTAAAACAGTGCTCGATCTATAATATGTAGAGCTGTGAATATTTATTCTAAATTATATTTTAGAATATGTACAATTTTTTTTTATATATAAAAATATAAAAAATATATACAAAATAATATAAAAAATATATAAAAAAATAAAATAAAAAGATTTGTACATGTTCTAAAATATAATTTAGAATATATATATATATATATATATATATATATATATTTTCAGCCGGGTTTATTTGATCTTAAAATATATTTTCCGATGTGTGTACATCCGGATATAATTATGTATCTCTCATTTAGCAATATTTTTTTTCTATCTGTAAATGATATTATGACCAACTTTTCTTCCTGAAACAACCTGCAGACATCACCATCGTTGTAAGGTTTGGCCTTTTTTAATATGCTCTATGTTATATCAGGGTTTTTGTCGTTTTTTCCTTTAATTTCCACACGTAATTAATGTAATTATCAAACTTGTAAAATTGTGAAAAAACAAATAATAAAAATAAAAAAAAACAATTGTACCAAGCTTTTAATTTCTATACATCGGAAATATACCATCCTTGAAAATGGACAATGAAGTAGCTGAAAGGACTTGGAAAGTTAATACATATGAGAACATTCATATATTGTTTATCTCTAGCAAAAAGTAAACATCTAAAACTACTAGGAATATACAATAAAAAATTATAAAATCTACCTTGTCGGTTGTTTTCAATGAAGCATTTTTAAAAGAACATTTTTTTTACTTCCCTAAGCACGGCAGCAAATTTTAGAAAATTATCTACTGCTTCGATGCTTTAAATTTATATATATAGTAGGATCGATTGATGAATTGTCTAAATTACACACATCTCTTCTGCATGTGTGCGTTTGTGTGTATGTGTGTGTATGTATGTGTGAGCGCGTGTGTGTGTGTTAATTAAGATATACCGAAAGTATAACTGTAAAAAACAATATGAAAAGTTCGGACAAAAGAAAAACTTTTTTAACCAACGCGTTTCGTCCTTTTCTAGATTTTATCAAACCAAATATAACCATTTTATCTGCAATAATCATTTACAAATAAAAGTAAAAATGTTAGGTTTTTTAAAATATTTAAATTTAAGTGACACTTATCAATATTCAATAAGTTAGCCGAAATGCCACGATAATTTATGGAGGATGCAAAGTAAAGTAATTTAATGTCTAATAAACGAATTTGAGTTGTCGATATCTTTTGTAACAATCAATATTTAAATTATTTTAGTATGGCATGCTAAAATGTGTTCTTTTTATAACGTTCATTTGAACGTTATTTTTTATCGCCACTTCTATAACGTAGGTTTTCGTAACGTAAATCTAAAGAGAAATTATGGCAAGTTGTATGGCATATATTAATATTTATGGTCACGTGATCTGAGAAGCGCAATGATTTCAACAGATACATTTGTTGCCTGGAGATACGTGTTCGGCCACATGCCTCGGTATCGACATTTTCTTCCTACATGTAAAACTACTGGAAATATCCAATAAAAAATTATAAAATCTTCCTTGTCGGTTACTTTTAATAAAACATTTTTAAAAGAAAGATTGTTTTTATTAATTATTTCACCCCCAAGCACGGAAGAACCGTCACTGGTTTGCAGGAGGTTAGAGCGAGAGAAAATCAAGTAACAGTGGATGTCAAAGAAAGGATAAGAGATTGGTGGGAATCAAGTAAATAAAACACGGCAATTGACGTTGCATTTAAATTTTTTGTAGATTGCAGCTATCAGGGAAGCAACTAAACAGTAAGGATTTCCACGAATGACAAGTATGAGAAAAAATAGAAGAAGCGGTCACATTTAACAATTTCGAAGGTGAAGGGGTGGGACCTAGATGCCAATCTAGTAGCTCGAGTAAATGCATGACATTGGAGAAGCAGAGAAAAAAGCACGTCAGAACAGTTTCCATGAAAATACTTGTAGAAAAGACAGGGGGAAGCCACATCACGTCGGTGAGAAAGTGACTGAAGGCGAGCTGCTAAGTCAGGATCGATTATATTGCAGTTCCGCCTTTGAATCTTTTCGAGAACCTCAAGATGACTAGCAGAAGTATCCGACCAGATAGAGCAACAGTATTCACGGACGAAATGGTGGATTTATAAATGAGCAAATTGGATTCTCACGAGAAGAACTTCCTGAGCCAACTTTGATTGATACCCAAATATACATATATGTACATAAATGATCTGCTTGAACATTATTTTATATCGATACTCGTATTTAAGTATAGATATTCTGTTTATAATTAAACAGTATTATATATTTATATCTACTGGCCTGATTATTTGCGATAAATTTTTATTACGAAAATGTGTGGGCAGGATTCGAACCTGCGACCCCTATCCACATAGGAGAAGCTACCATGTGATCTGGCACGTCTTAGATCTTTCGACCATGAATGACCTTCAGTCTAAACAAGGTTTTAATCACGCCTATATAACACAGTTTTCAATTTATCGCAATAACCATATCTGCTCTGAAATGTATCGTAATATCAACAAATGTAAACACGTTACGGAAATTAACGAAGATTAACGAAACTTGGTTATAAACAACCGACAATTTAAAATGATTTGTTTGAACATTATTTTATATCGATACTCGTATTTAAGTAGATATTCTGTTTTTTATTAAACAGTGTTATATATTTATATCTACTGGCCTTGAACATTATTTTATATATAAATACGAGTATCGATATAAAATAATGTTCAAACAAATCATTTTAAATTGTCGGTTGTTTATTTTTTTTAATTTTTATTTTTTTAATCGTTTCACCCCGAGCAAGGCGGAAACGCCACTGATGTGCAGGGGGCTATATAAGTGTAAAAAGATTAATTAGAAAAGAGTGAGGAGTACAAACTAGTTAGAAAGGAACAATAGAAAGCTGAGAAAGCAGGCGCGATGACAGATACATAGGTGGAGAGAAAGGGAAGGTTATACGGGGGTGGGGAGAGAGCTAGAGTCCAGTGGTTAGCAGATGATTATTGACTTTGCATTTAAATTTCTGGAGGTTGTAGTCGTCTGGAAAGCAAGAATACGGGAGTGAGTTCCACAGGCGGGAAGTGCGAGAGAAGCTGAAGGAGTAGAATTAATAACCAAGTTTCGTTAATCTTCGTTAATTTCCGTAATATATGTATATATGTATGTATGTTTCATTAAAAATAACAGACAAGGTGTGGTTGGTAAGTTATTATGTAATTTTTTATGCGATCATTCTATCTCTTTTCTTTTGAGGACATAAGTTATATAAAAATTGTCCACATATTTTCTTTTGTTTTTTATCCGATCACTTTCGGCTATGCTTTTAGCAATATTCAAGGATGAATGTTATTTTACGTGTAATAGAATGTAAGTAATGTTATGTATAATGTAGAGTACTGGTGTCTGTTATGTACCGAACACGGTCAGCATGTTGGTAGCGTGTTCGTAGTTGATGTTATTGAGTGTTGGGTTTTTCGTTTTTATTAATAAGGTCTCCATTATTTTAGCATGTGGTTGATGCTATGATATTTATATTGTCAATGAGTATGTTCCGGATAAGGTTTGGTAGGTTTCCGTGTGTGTTTAAATGAGATCAAATTGAGCCCCGTTCAGAGAGATGTATCAGTCTTTGTGTTAGTTTCGTCGTGGTATAGCCGATATAATTATTTACGAAATTAGGATCAAGAACGCAGTTCTTTAACGCACATGTGAATTCGTAAATATTCTTTGTTGCAGTTTCGATGTTGCTGGTAAATTGTTGTTTTTAATGATGAGGTTAGCCATTTTAAATTTAGTGTAATAGATAATTCATTCATTTTGTTTTTGTTAGCGTCATCGGGAGTTGTGTATTTTTGAATCATTCTAAAAAATCCTGCCATCTATTCTTACCAAAATATAAATATGAGTCCTTGATATTTTCAGATATCTCCACTACTGAAAAAACATACATAACTATAAAAATGTTAAAATAAAAACCGGTTACATTCATAACCTCGTGTTATTTAAACTGTTGAAGTGAGGATGCGTGTTCTTTTCAACCTTTGCGGGGTCACCACTGAAGCTATTGGGAGCGGGTTAGTGTTTCTTTGATTCCGCCTTGTGTCATACTTAACCGAACTCCCTACAGCTTAATAGTTTTATCCAGAATTATCATCATCAGAATTATCAGAAGGTTTTTATCAGAAGGTTGGTTGCAGATTGGAATATGTTAATTACTGTAGAATACTGTAAGAATAAAACGTACATTTTTCTTGTTAAAATAGAAATTTATTAAAGAAATGAATAACAAGTATTCGTAGAAATTAAGGATCAAGGAGAAAGTTAAAGGTATCAAGATTTGTAGAAAATGTTCGTAGTAGTAATTGTTGAAAGAGTATATGCATAAATTTTCGTCGTTTTAATTGTTCTTAATTTCTGTTTGAATTTGTAATTTTTAGCCTTAATTTTCTTTTGAAATTGAGATTTTTAATTACTGGCATTAGCATTGTTTGCTCTTGATTTTGGCGTTTAAATTTCGTTTAAAATCGTGTAAGTTTTTTTTTAAATAATATCGCTGTTTAAAAGGATTTCTAAAAATTTCTAAGGGTACAGCAGCGGTCATTCTCTCCCCTCTACCCTAGGTGGTGAGGTATACGCTCTAGACCATTTTCTCTCTCTCTCTTTCACACACACACACACACACACACACTCTCTCTCTCTCTCTCTCTTCTGATTTCAACTAGCCAAGATGGAGGAAGAGACACACCGAATATATCTGAAAATTTAAAAACGGTATTCTACCAGGTGGACACCTGTTTAACTTTTTCAGTATGTCTTGACTATCTGGTATGTTGAATCCTGCATGTTTTTGTTTTTTTTAAATTTTCGTCGTTTTAATTGTTCTTAATTTCTGTTTGAATTTGTAATTTTTAGCCTTAATTTTCTTTTGAAATTGAAGTTTTTAATTACTGGCATTAGCAGTGTTTGCTCTTGATTTCGACTTTAACTAAGTTAAAACTTAATCTTAATTTTTTTTTTTTGGGAGAAGATAGTACTCGCTATCGCCCGGTTTTACACTCCCACCACTTCTTTTGAACGGGAGTGGAGGTAATTACCTTGTTTCTTTTTTAGGAAGGGGTTTCTGGTTCACTTTCCTTCTACTTCGGTTTTAGCGTTAGTTCGGCTGGAAGCTCTTTGCAGTTATTGAGCATGAGTTTTTTGTTCCTGGTTATTTTCCCCTCTTCTGGAAGGACTCCAATGTCCATATGCATGGCATTGGTCTTTATATCAGCGAACACCTACCTCCAGCCAGGGTAACATCTCTCGAATCCCTGGATCACACTTTCATGTGCTTCCATCTCTCACTTCTAAGATCGACTACCTATCTCTTCTACCTCTACCGCCCCCTCCACCTCTAACTGTTCGTTCATTTTTTTTTTCTTATTTTTTTTTCATTTGGTGTGGATAGGCTGAGCTGTCGCCCACCCGCGTCTGTTGAATGGGTGGGGAAGCTCATCCCTTGTTCCATGGTTGGGATGTGGTTTCCGGCTTTCTCTCCCAATCTCTTCACTCTTTTTTTTTCAACTGGTGTAGATAGACTAAACTGTCGCCCGGTTCATACTCCAACCACGTCTATTGAAGAAGTCAAGAGGCTCATCCCTTGTTCCCTGTTTAGGATGTGGTTTCCGGCTTTCTCTCTTCCATTCTTTTCACTCTTCACTTTATTTTTTCCAATTGGAGTAGATAGACTAAACTATCGCCTGGTTCTTACTCCACCCACTTCTATTGAGCAGGCGAAGAGTCTCATCCCTTCTTCCCTGTTTAGGATGTGGTTTCCTGCTTTATCTCTTTCAGTCTTTTCACTCTTCTCTTTATTTTTTCCAATCGGAGTAGATAGACTAGACTATCGCCCAGTTCACACTCCACCCACGTCTATTGAACAGGCTCATCCCTTGCTCCTTGTCAAGGATGTGGTTTCTGGCTTTCGCTTTTCCAATCTTTTCACTCTTCCGTAGCCCTCTGCACATCAGTGGCGTTACCGCCTTGCTCGGGGTGATATGATTAAAAACAAAAATACGTACGTATGTATGTATTAGCGTTTGTTTGTTGTTAGGAATGTCTTTGGATGGAAAAGAAGAGGTAAAAGGAATCGGCACACGAGAAGGAAAAAGAAAGAGGATAAATGCCTGGGTCACTTGAAGCTTTTCGTGACATTTTAGCCTATCATCTATGCTGCTTCCATCTGAGAATGTCTGTGATTGACGTTAATCGGGGCACTTTTATTGTCATTAGATTTTTCGCACTGACTCGCGAAATCCTTAAATCTTGCAAGTCGCTCCCATTGGTCAAAAATCAATTTAACACCTACTTGCGAAATCTGTTTTTGACTTTTTCTTTAAGCACAATGGTCAATTCTTTTTCTATTTGGAAGAAAACAAAAAGGATTTCACACATCATTGTGAATTTTTGTGAAAGTGAAGATGAAGGTTGATTTTAATTCTTAAGTTTTTATTCACTACAATGTATAACAGTTATGTAGGAAGGAAGTGTCGATACCGAGTCATTTGGCCGAACACGTACCTCCAGGTAACAAATATATCTGCGAAAAGCATTGCACTACAAGGATAACGTGACCATAAATATTAATATATAATGCACTCAGACAGACGTCTGAGTATTTTCTGGTTTCAATGTTTTCCGGCATTTCCGGCGTTCTGCAGCAATCCGAAAGCATTATTGTGTATTATTCGAAGAATTCATTAGTAGATTGACTTAGCGCGAAGATACGGAAATATTATGACCCGCAAATAGCAAGTTGCCTTAATTTCTCTTCAGATTTACGTTACGAAAACCTACGTTATAGAAGTGGCGATAAAAAATAACGTTCAAATGAACGTTAGCATGCCATACTAAAATAATTGAAATATTGATTGTTACAAAAGATATCGACAACTCAAATTCGTTTATTAGACATTAAATTACTTTACTTTGCATCCTCCATAAATTATCGGGGCATTTCGGCTAACTTATTGAATATTGATAAGTGTCACTTAAATTTAAATATTTAAAAAAAACCTAACATTTTTACTTTTATTTGTAAATGATTGTTGCAAATAAAATGGTTATATTTGGTTTGATAAAATCTAGGAAACGACGAAACGCGTTGGTTAAAAAAGTTTTTCTTTTGTCCGAATTTTTCATATTGTTTTTTACAGTTATAATTTTCACACACACACACACACACACATGCAGAAGAGATTTGTGTATCTTCGACAATCCATCCATCGATCCCAATATATATTCATATATATATATATATATATATATATATATATATATATATATATATATATATACTGTATCGAAGAAGCAGTTAATTTACTAAATATATACTGTTAAATATAAGAGACAATGAATGTCTATTATGATCAATCATGAGCTATTCTAAACCTCGTATTTTGGCTTTAATATCAGGTGAAAAATAAAGACAAAAATTGTCCAACATTTGGATATTTTTTCTTATTCGGGTTCTTAGCTTTCGGCTCATATGAGACATCTTCAGAGAGGTTACAGTGATATTAACATAACGACATCCACCAATAAAAATGATTTTATATTGTGTTGACATAAAACATTGCAAATCCACGATAACAGTCACCGAAAAGCAGACCCAGTTCGTAAATTTGTAATGCGGTTTTATGAAATTAAAACCAAAATGCGATGTTTAGAAGGCCCATGCTTAAATATAATAGACATTCATTGTCTGTTTTATATGTTTAGAAAAAAACACATATATATATATTTATAAATATATATATTTTCCTCAATCGATGGCACGACTCGGAGTTTTATGAGTTATGCAATCAGCAGGTGCAAACTGAGCTGTAATATACACCTGATAATTGAATAACGCATGAAACTCCGAGTTATTCCATCGACATAGAAAAATATGTATATGTATAAATATATATATAATAGCTCTGTTCATACGACATTGAGAACTGTGTTATTAACACCTGGATAATATTATTATACAGGTATATATACCCATATATATATATATATATATATATATTCGCGTAAAGCTCTCTTAATTCGAGTAAAGCACTCTCTCTCTTTCTCTCTCTCTCTCTCTCTCTCTCTCTCTATATATATATATATATATATATATATACTACCGGTCATAATTCTTAGGCCACTCCAGTGTTTTAAAAAATGATGTATTTCATACTGTTTTTTAGTATTTATTGCCATCTGAATAACTGTGAATGAAAATAGAATGGTTCTTTTCTTAATACTGCACAATAACATGTGCATCAAATGAATTTATGAACATTTAATAACTACCTATATTGTAGTTTCATCAATGAAAGAATGAAGAAAATTTAGGGTGATTCAGACGAGTTCATCTTTGCGTCCTTGCCTTGTAAAATTTTGCAAAGTAATAATAACAAAATAAACATTGTATTTTATTTAGAATTATCCACATAGCAAAAAAATACTAAAAATAGTATGAAATACATCATTTCTTTAAAAAGCTGGGGTTGCCTAATAATTATGACCGGTAGTGTGTATATATTGATTAATTGATTGAGTGAGTGATTGATTGAAAAAGAATATATATGTTATTTCATAACGATTTATTACTTATGTCACTCAGTTTATCTATCTATCATTCTCTCTATCTATCTATCTATCTATCTATCTATCTATCTATCTATCTATCTGTCTGTCTGTCTGTCTGTCTATCGGTCTGTCCGTCTGTTTCAATGCACAACACTATTCCTAGAGAGTTATTTATAAATAATTCTATACTTTCACGGACATGAGACATTTATAAATATTTTTTAATGTTTCTGATTTATTTTATCGACAAAGAAAATTAAAATAATTCCCCGATTTTTTTCTTTTTTCTCACCACTAAGAACTTTCATTTAAAATTCATTCCCTCGGATTTAATGTAATTTGTAGCTACCCCATATATATGTTATATATATCTTAGATATATTTTATGTTTTCCCACCCATTTTTTTTTTTTTACCGCTGCCTCAACAACGCCATCTTGTTTCTTTTTCCGCTTTCTTGTTTGGGAACTTGTTCTTTGCACCAACCAACCGTTAAAGATGCCGGATATGTAGCAGAAAGAAGAAAAATAAACACAGTGGAATCATACATTTAATAATGCGAGCCACGACAAGTGAAACGTAAGAGAAAAATCTCACAAGACAGAGAAAAGTGAAATATTGCGATAACCAGTTCACTGGTGCTAAGAAATTGCATCAAATTTTTTAAAAAAATGAATAAATACACAAGCATTTTTACAATAAAAAAAGGTAGGAGCAAATATTAAAAACAGCGTGAGGGAGCAAATAGTTATAATGTTTAGCTTAGTCTGACATAAGAACACATTTTGGAATATTCAGTAAGAATCAAGCTGAATCTTCTACGGACTGTGTCCTTTTAAGACCTAGACAATTCTGGCCTTCCACATCTCCCTATCCTTGTAGTTCTTAACACCCCTTCTCCTGCTTCAGGTCTTTCTTTCATCTTTGATGTGATTTTCCAGAATTTACTGCGATATTGAAGGACAGACATTAAATAATAATCCAGTATTCTCTTTGTTTCTAGCACAATTTTCCTGTTTCTTAATACACTACTTAGCTTTTGGACTGTACCTTGGCCATGCGAATGTACCTTCGGATCTTAGTGACACACTTTCCGTCCTCTGTGAAGACACTTTAAACGTATTCAAATTTCTGTACCTGCTTTATTTTTGTATTCTTGACTGGTAATTGCCACTATTCCCAATAGATAACTCGCGATACGGGCCAGGAAACAACAGATTGTTTAAGTCGCATTTAATCTCAGCAGGGATGGTTTTAAAGAAGCTAAAAAAGGAAAAGACACGAAGAAACAGTTAAAATTTATTGAATAAAAATTATGAAGGAGGTCTTATATAATTTTCCTCTCCAGGGATATATCGAATGCAAGAAGAGCAGAGGTTGACGTTTGGTTATTTTTTTCTGAAGCGTTAGTGTAAATCAGCGATTCCTAAACTGTGAGACAACAACCCTGAGTGCGTAGGAAAGAAACAAGAGGCCGTAAGAATAAAGGTGAACACCCGATACTTACAGCGGTGCAACTGAATCTGCTGGGTTAGTCATATTAACTTACTTGCAAATATTCTTGTGGTAGGTATGAATCGAACTCGTCCAGCTAAGTATTAATTAGTAATACATCACTCAATAAGTCACGGGTCTGACAAAAAAAAAAAAATGGCGCCACTAATAAAAAATCCATAATAGTTTTACGAAGTATTAACATTAAAATGGCGCGTGACTAAATATGGGCCCAATCCGATTATTAGTTTACTAATTACAGTTATTTAAGCGAAGCTTCTGTTGCAATGTTTTTTTAAACAATAGACAAATCTGAATTACGTGTGTTGCTAAAGCATTGCTTTACGATACGAAAACATACTGTTCAAGCAAAGCAATGGCGTGATAAGTGTTATTCGGACACTGTTCCGTCGGAAGCAACGGTTAAGAGGTGGTATGCCGACTATCAACGCGGTCATACAGACACAAAGGATGCTGAACGCTCAGGTCACCCCAAATCGGCAGTTGTTCCGGAAAACACCAAAACATTCACTAACTCCTTTTGGCCGATCGTAAATTTAAGTTGCGTAAGATATCAGAGGAGTTGAACATATCCGAAAGCAGTGTATTTACCATTTTGTATGAACATTTGTCAATGAAAAAACTGTGTTCAAAGTGGGTACAGCGTTTGAACACAGTGGATCAAAATCAACAACACGTTGACGATTCAGAGCGTTATTTGCAACTGTTTTAATTGAACAGAAAAACGCTTTTGTGTAAATATGTGAAATTAATGAAATATGCATCTACCACGTCACTCCGGAGTCAAATCGGCAGTCCGCTGAGTGGACAGCACTAGGAGACAGACGTCCAAAGCGACGAAAGATGCAAGCATCAACAGACAAGGCCCTGGCCTTCGTATTTTGGAATGAGCAAGGGTTTTTGATCATCGTTTATCTTGGGAAAAGAAGAAACATCAGTAGCAAATATAATATAGCATTATTAGTTCGTCCGAAGAAAGAAATTGCCAAAAATGGCCACAAATGAAGACGGAAAAAGTTATCTTTCAACAAGACAATATACCGTGGCACAAATAGACGGCAACGATAGTAAAATTAAATGAATTGAATTCAAATTACTTCTGCATTCACCCTATTCTCCAGATCTGGCCCCCAGCGACTACTGGTTGTTTGCAGACCTCAAAATAATGCTCCATGGAAAGTGATTTCTCTCCAATGAAGAAGTGATATCGGAAACGGAGACGTATTTTGAGGCCAAAAACCTCGTTTTACAAAAAAGGCATACAATTGTTAGAGAAGCATTGGTACCAGTGTATCATCCTAGAAGGAGATTATGTTGATGAATAAAGTCGAATTTTGTCTAAAAATTGTTGGTTTATTAGTTAGGCTCTGGATTTATTGAGTGATGTGTAAAGTGGTAGTATCCGTTATGGATTTGGCGATAGTATAGTATACTCTCTGTATGCCCTACAGCTGTGTCCTTATGCTTTGCAGTCTACATATCAACCATCGTAGCGGACACGTCTTGTCTCCAAGTGTGATAAAAAACAGCTGCATTCGACATTATGAACTAACTAGCTGGTCGTCTCAATCAAAGAGAGATGATCACACCCTTGAAATAAAAACAAGGATGAGTGCATGGTCATCAGCAAAAGATACAACCCAAAATGCCAAATACAGGTAGGGGATAACACGGACACGGAAAGTAAACTGCAAGATCTCATACAGAAAGTAGCAGTGGAGAGTGACAGGAAAGGACTACAAATAAACTTTAAGAAAACTGAGTGCATGGTCGTCAGCAAAAGATACAACCCAAAATGCCAAATACAGGTAGGGGATAACAGAATCAAACAAGTCCAAGAATTTAAGTACCTAGGAAGTGTTCTAACAGGAGATGGAAAGTGCGACACGGAGATCCGAAGGCGAATTGGCATGGCAAAGGACGCGTTCCAGAAGATGAGCAAAATACTAACACACAGGAAAATCTCAATAGAAACGAAGAAAAGAGTGCTAGACTGCTACGTGATGTCAGTTCTTCAATACGGCTGGGAATGCTGGACAATATCATCGAAAATGAGGACAGAACTGGAAGCGGCCGAAATGTGGTTCTGCAGAAGGATGCTACGGATATCGTGGACTGAGCATACAAGCAACGACGAAGTGTTAGAAAGAATGGCAACAAAAAGGAAATTGATGCTGAGCATCAGGAAGAGACAACTGAAGTTCCTGGGACATGCAATGAGGAAGGAGGGCCTGGAGAACCTGATACTGACTGGACAGATAGAAGGAAGGAGAGACAGAGGAAGGTAGCGGATAACATATTTGCAGGGTCTGATCAGGTGGATGACGGAACGGAGGTTGCCAGGAGCAACAGGAACAAACATACTAAGAGCCACAAGGGATAGGGAGACGCGGAGATCCATGATCGCCTACGTCCTGAAGGGACAGGGCACATAGAAGAAGAAGAAGAAGAAGAAGAAGAAGAAGAAGAAGAAGAAGGTAATAATCACAAAAGATGTCAGGAAAATTCTGGACAACATGTTGTGTAAGGAAACTGTTCGTTGTCTTGAAATTTGGGTAGCATCTAATCTCCAAGCACACATAAACATACATTTATCTACTCTAAGTATAATCTTATATTTTTCCTGGCCGGTTGATGTTACTTAGAGTTTCCTGCTTATATCAATCGTCAGACACATATTAAAACTGTGCGGCCTAACACTAGTTAATGTGCTGTGAATATCAGGACGTAGGTGATCATGGATCTCTACTTACTCCTATCGATTCTCGATCTAAACCTCTTTTCTGTTGGTATTCCTACTCCATCATCAACTTGCTCATGGATATCAAGTATGCCTTTCGCTTGTATCTCCTTCCTTCTATCTCTTCTGTTCTGTGAGTATTATATTTTGCAAGCTCCCCTTCCTCATTACGTGTCCTGCAGCTGTCTTTTCCTGATGTCAATTTTATGTTTTCACTTTGTTTCCATTCTCTCCAAGAACTCGTTGTTGCTCACATTTTCTGTTAATGTTATCCTCAGCATCCTTATGTAGAACCACATTTCTGTTGCTTCGAATCACTCCTTCATCTTTGAAGAGATTGTCCAGCATTCGCAGCCATATAGAAAAACAGAGATTATATGCCAGTTCAGTTCTGTTTTCTTTGTTTTCAACGAAATTATCCTGTCTCTTAGTACTCGGTCTATTCAGCAGCAAGGCTTCTTTTTGGGAGGTTGTGAGGAGCATGGAACCGCCTCTTAATTGCTGTTGTTCCCAGGTCCACTCTGATCCGGAGTGGTAGCACCTGTTGGTTCCCAGCTATGGGCAAATAGTTAACCCTCAAACTGGGGTCAAAACACTATGAAAGTATAAAAATACAATATTATTATATTATATACATAAAAGTAGACTTTTATAGAAATATATGCATTTTTGATAGAAAAAAAAATAACAATACATTTTTGAAGGAAAAAATCTATTGCCATAATACATTTTTGAAAGAAAAAAAATATTACCAGTCATACATTTTTTAATACAAAACTATAAGAAATCTTCATTTTTTAAATTAAAAAAAATATTTTTCATCAAAATGTAACAAAATCAACCTTCTCATTATAACTGAACATTAAGAAAATAAAACAAACAAGCCTTAAAACCTCATCTTTTTGGCATTAAATATCCCACAAAGGTTTATATGTCGTTAAACAAAACTCGAACTCAAACTCAAAGTACTCGGTCTAGCGTCCTTGGCCATGCCAATCCACTTTTAGATCTCAGTGTCGCACTTTCCGTACATAAAACATTCCCTGTATTTAAATATCAGTACCTGCTTGATTTTAATATCTTCAACCTGAGGTTGGTATTTTAGGCTGATGTTGATGCATTTCAAGAGAAAATACAAATGTAAAATAAATAATTTTACAAATA
The DNA here is from genome assembly GCA_037127315.1 of Ascarosepion bandense. Classification (NCBI taxonomy): domain Eukaryota; kingdom Metazoa; phylum Mollusca; class Cephalopoda; order Sepiida; family Sepiidae; genus Ascarosepion; species Ascarosepion bandense. Next base: position 2,834,381 of record JBBBDQ010000731.1, read on the forward strand.
AAATACAATATATTCGTTTACACTATTTATATTTAGACTGTTAACCTAATCTTTGTTATCGTTATCACAACATTTCGGATATTGCGTTATGTGGTCGTCATCAGACGCTTGTCGATTCGGATAACTGTTGTGAATCCTGTTGGAGAAACCACAGAAAATAATGAATAACAAAAGCAGATAAGGAGATAGAAAATGTAAGTTATATTGAACAAAAATATCCAACTGGAACACGGGTTAGTCAGTTCAGGAATACTAGGAATACTATTAGTAGAATCAATATATAGAGTCCTGCAGTGAAAAAAAGTATGTCCTGGTAATGAGTCTATATCCAGGACAACTCCAACTTACTAGGCACCAATTTACTGACCAAATAAACGACTGTACAACTGTACAACTACTCTTTACAACGCTGCTACTACTGCCTTTCTCTGTATAGGCAAGATTATATGTACACACCAGGCGAGTCCATTCTTATGTGTAAAAAGGAGTGATCCCCAACAATAACCTATAGATATTTTCGAATTGAGCCCTTTATTTAATCTACGGGGTTAGACTGACGATCTCTCTATGCATGGAATTTCGAATAGCATCGCGTGGTGAGAAATAAATATATAATTATTAAAAGTATATATTTTAGTTTTGTTATTTTATTTTAAGATCAACAATGTTTTATTATTAGTATCAACACTCAGTGTACATACATACATACATACATACATACATATCCCGTGATTGTTGAATTCAAAGTTTCTCTTTCTTCTATAAGTCGCCAACCAAGGCTACAGAACCCAGTCTGTCCTGCTATTCACTCATAGCTTGGATCAGAAGAGATGGATTTATACCTTATCCAAGGGCATTAGTACGTAAGTGAATGCAATGAATCCGACTGTAATTCGAACTCGGCTTTTCGATTCCCCAATCCGAGCCGTTATCTATTGATCCAACATACCTCCACTCTATATATATACTGTTTTTTTTTTCATTCAGTTGACTGCACAGTTAGGTCAGTTAGGAATTGCAAGAAACCGAGCACAATGACGCAATTCCCATGGAAAAGCAGGTTTTACTACTTAGCATTACTGCCGGTGGTTCCAGTGCAAATATTTTAGAGTGTTTTGGGGTCAATCTAAGGACAATGCAGAGGATTCGAAAAAGGTAGATGAGTATAGTGTTGATAGCAGACACAGAAAGGAAATTACAAGACCTCTTACAGAAGGTGGCAGAAGAAAGTAACAAGAAAGGACTAGAAATAAACTGCACGAAAACTGAATGCATGGTTATCAGTAAAAGGGCAGCCCAAATTGCCAAATACAGGTCAGGGATACTAGAATCAAGCAGGTACAAAAATTTAAATATCTGGGAAGTGTTATAACAGGAGACGGAAAGTGCGACACAGATATCCGAAAGCGAATTGGCATGGCGAAGGAAACATTCCAGAAGTTGAGTAAGATATTAAGAAGCAGGGCAATTTCGCTAGAAACTAGAAAGAGAGTACTGGATTGATACATGAGGTCCGTCCTTCAATATGGCAGTGAATGCTGAACAATATCATAAAAGATGATGGAAAAACTTGAAGCAACTGAAATGTGGTTCTACAGAAGGATGCTGCGAATCTCATGGATCGAGTATGTGAGCAATGATGAGGTTTTGGAAATGATGGAAACAAAAAGGAAATTAATACCGAGCATCAAGAAGAGACAGCTGAAGTACCTGGGACACGCAATGAGGAAGGAGGGCCTGGAGAACTTGATACTAACAGGCCAGATAGAGAGAAAAAGAGACAGGGGAAAGCAACGGATAACATATTTGAAGGATCTAATTAGGTAGATCAGGTGTAACAGGGGAAGGCGTGCTCAGAGCCATCAGGGATAGGGAAACGTGGTAAGCCATGATCGCCTACGTCCTGAAGGGACAGGGCACATAGAAGAAGAAGATGAGTATAATGATGATTACAAAGGCTCAGAAAATCCACCCTGATCGTTTTGATAAGGAAGGAATTCCTGAACCTGTTGGTTAGATCCAGGCCACGGTTGACAACAATTCATCCGGGTCAATCGTGTCCATATCCAGAGACCCAGATGTGTCTGAAATTCTTATCAGGTATGTAGACAATCGGTATTTTTCCTACAAGATATGAAAGAGCCAATTTTTTACCCAAGCCATGAAGAACAAGTGAACAGACCGCGCTACGAAGCTTCTGAACAAAATCAATTATCCTCTTCAACCGGAAATTCATTGATTTTTCTCAGACGAGAACCATTTATGCCAGGACAAATTGGTGAATACACAGAACAACCGACATCTTTCTGTATCCCCAAAAGATGTGCTGAGAGTAAGGAAAATCAAATTTCTAGTCAATATCAGGGTGTATTGAATTATCCCTAATGATAGCAACGTTATGCCCCAGAGAGCCTCAATCTCAATACGGAGGCCTACATCAAGTGCTTTGAGAAGGTAGTGAGCCCTAGGTTAAGACGGTGGCTCCTGAAAGATCATATATCTGGAGATAACTCTGCAGCATATCATAAGAGCTGGAAAACCCATTCTTGGATGACTTACAACTTTCGAGACTTACATCTGGACAGCTACTCCACATACCACACTAATAACCCCTTGAATATTATGCGTGGGATTCAGTTGAGCTAGAAGCCTGCAAAATTCTTTGTAAAACTGAAGATGAACTGAAGGTATGTATTATGTTAGCGTTAACCAACTTAAACAAGGAGATCGTCCAGAATAGTTGCGGAACATTCCGAAATCGTCTGATAGTTGTGGTTGAATTCAATGGTGAGTTGTTTTTTTTTAATCATTTTATCCCGAGCAAGGCAAAATGCCACTGATGTGTGGGGGGCTACATAACTGTAAAAAGATTAATTAGAAAAGAGTGAGGAGTACAAACTAGTTAGAAAGGAGCAATAGAAAGCTGAGAATACAGCTACGATGACAGATACATAGGTGAAGAGAAAGGGAAGGTTATACGGGGGTGGGGAGAGAGCTAGAGTCCAGTGGTTAGTAGATGAGTATTGACTTTGCATTTAAATTTCTGGAGGTTGTAGCCGTCAGGAAAGCAAGAATATGGGAGCGAGTTTCACAGGCGGTAAGTGCGAGAGAAGAAGCTGCAGGAGTAGAATTGTCGTCTGCATTTGGCTAACCTGACTGTGAATGGGTGGGACCCAGTTGCCAGTCTGGTTGCACGAGTAAACACCTGTTGAGGAGGCATCAGTGACTTAAGCTCATCCGAGCAGAAGCCATGAAAATATTTATAGAACAGACAAAGGGAGGCCACATTTCGACGGTGGGGAACTTGAATAAATTTACTCTTTAGTATTTCAAAACATTTTTGTGTAATTTAGTTAAACTGAGATGTCAGATTTTCATTTATTCGTAATTTAGATGATAATTTATCCATCTCACTTTTTATATATGAGTGTGTGAGCGTCTATGTGTAAACACAATGTCTGAATACGTGTCTCTGTTTATGAATCCAGTGTGTGTGAAGTTTGATAGTAAATGCAAAGTTTTTAAACCACTGCAGCGAAAAAAAAGTGAAACCCTTTAAGGTGAGTTTTTAAAAATGTTTCTTATATTTTCGTTTTTCAATGAGAAAGTACAAATTCTATTTTTTTTCTTCTCTCGTCGCAATTCGAATTGTCGACATCGAATCTAATTTGGTTTCGCGTTCTTGTAGACAGAATGTCTGCAAATATTGCCTTACCAATATCAGACTTTGATGTACAGAACTTTGAGGATATTTTTAATTGCTTTTTTTTTTTCATTCTATTTTAGCATCGGTGAGGGGCGATGGCGGCGAGGCTATCTATTTATTCTTTTATTTAATTTACAAGGATACTATATTTGTCATCATTTCAACTATATATATATATGTATGTGTCTCATTTTTTTGGCCTCGTCTTCTCCTACTCTCTTTGTTTGCTTCAGCTTCCTCCACCTGCTACTACCTATCTTTATTTTTCTCACCTCCACCTTTCAATTTTTTATCCAATCGATCTGAGTTTTATCAGCTTCCTTTCACCCAAACCGCATGTACTCATTTCACTTTCTTGAAGAACCACTGCAAATATTATCGAAATGCTACCGCTTACAAATGTTGTCCGTCTACAAATACCACATATATGTTTTTATAAGTACATTACACACATACATGTGTGTGCGTATGGGTGTATTTTTTTTTTTTTTTTTTTTTTTAATCATTTCACCCCGAGCAAGGCAGAAACGCCACTGATGTGCAGGGGGTTACATAAATGTAGAAAGATTAATTAGAAAAGAGTGAGGAGTACAAGCTAGTTAGAAAGGAACAATAGAAAACTGAGAAAGCAGGTGCAATGACAGGTACATGGGCGGAGAGAAAGGGAAGGTTATACAGGGGAGGGGAGAGAGAGCTAGAGGCCAGTGGTTAGTAGGTGAGTATTAAATTTGCTTTTAAATTTCTGGAGGTCGTAGCCGTCAGGAAAGCAAGAATACGGGAGTGAGTTCCACAGGCGGGAAGTGCGAGAGAGGAAGCTGCAGGAGTAGAATTGTCGTCTGCGTTTGGCTAACCTGACTGTGAATGGGTGGGACCCAGTTGCCAGTCTGTGTATGTGTACAAGGTGATTGAAAAGTGACGCACCATTTTAAAATACTGATAATTTTATTATTAACTATAATTTTTACAAGAAATGGGCGTAAGAGGAAAGCGGTTTTATTGAAAATCTAACATGGTCACCAGATTTAGCTACCAGGCTCTCGAGGCGCCTAAGAATCGCAACAAACTGATTTCATCGAAAATATTTGTGGTATGGAAGACTTAAAATTCACCCTTCAAATTTTTCCAAATTTTAGGGTAACTTTACTTTTTTAACCAACTCCAAATAAAATGACACATGGTGTTAAATCAGAACTCGCGCTTGCAATCTAAACCTAATATAAACTTATTTATAAATGAAACTTTGTCTGTGTGTTTGTGTCTGTGTGTGTGTCTGTTACCTATAAACTCCGAAACGGCTGAACCGATTTTCTTGAAAACTTACACAGTCGTACTATAAGTGTCTGCGAGTGTTCTTAGCTAGGTTTTGTGTCGAAGTACCTCGATAAATATTGAAAATCGATAATCGAAAAAATCGGATTATAGAAGGAGTGGTCATAAGAAACGATATTCAGTGGTTTCAAGGTTGCAGTTCTAACCTTGAATGACTTATTTGACTCCAATATTGGAAATCGATACCCTGATATCTTACCGGGTCTGATCAAAATCAGTTTTTTAGCCGTTTTATTTTAGTTTTTGCTTCTGGTTTTGCTCTAAGTAGGTATAATTGTAGTTCTTAGTCTCAGCCATGATACCATTTACTCAGAGGATTTATTTAGTCTTCAAAATTCAGTTTACGACGAAAAACGTTATTTTATATCAATACCAGGAAATCAAAATTTGACTTACACTCATTCATTTTTCTTTCAGTCTAAGGTTTCGCTTTAACTGGAAACAGCTATTACTTTTTAGTCTTTCGTGCCAACGTCCAAAGAGTCTGAGCTCCAGGATCATAGATTAGTTTAAAGCATTCATTACACCCGAGCAACATCGGGCTATACTGCTAGTTCAAACGTAAATATGGAGTTACTTTCCAATCACACGCCAGGCTCTCGACAAGAAAGGAAAAGCTCGAACTGTGGCCTAAGACACGTCCAAAGCTTTTGACAGAGTCTGGTATGCTGGCCTTCTACTCAAACTGCGAGGCTGTGGCATAACTGGACAGTTATATGAGCTAATCCAATCATTCCTTTCAAATCGCACAATGAAAGTAGTATTGATTAGACATGCCTCCCAATACTATCATACAAACTCGGGTATCCCTCAAGGATCCATTCTAGGTCTAGGTCTAGGCATATACGCTGACAACACAACGGTTTATTCTCACCTCAAGCAAAGCTCGCTGCTGAGTTTGAAAAGAACCTCCAATCCGTGGTAGACTGGGGTAGATTATCTCGTGAATTTTAATGCTTCCAAATCGAAGCTGCTATCTATTAACCGTTACAAACAATCGCTCCTACCCTCCTTTAGCATGGATCAGGCTAGTCTCCATGAGAGCAAAACACTGCGCCTCCTCGGGTCAACACTAACAACATACCTCAGGTGGAATGATTACATCGAATCCATAGCTAAATCCACTGCTAAGAAGGTAGGTTCTCTGTGTGGGGTCAGGAAGTTTTTCCCATCTGAAACCGTCCTGCACATATATAACCGCCCTTGCATTGAATACTTCTGCCATATCTGGTTGGGTGTCACTGCTATCCACCTAGGGGTACTTGTCAAAAACCAACGAAGAATCTGTAATGTGATCGATCCCGACATGGCAACTCTGATACAGTCACTTTCTCACCAGCACAATGTGGCTTTCCTGTGTCTCTTCTATAAGTACTTTAACGGCTTCTGTTCCGATGAACGTAGCTCTCTGGTGCATTCTAAGCGTGAGTTTACTATAGCAACAAGATTAGCAACTAGGTCCCACCCTTTTACTGCAAAAGCAATAAAACGCAAATTCTATTCCAGCATCTTCGTTTCTAGCACTTCTCGCCTGTGAAACTCCCTTCCATTTACTTGCTTCCCCGACAGCTATAATTTCCAGGAGTTTAAATGTAAAGTAAATAGTCATCTCCTATCCTGTTAACTTGCATCCTCTCTTTCTCTCTCTCTCTCTCTCTCTCATGTTCCCTTATCCGTTCACTCCCCTCTCAGTACCTACCCCCTTCTCTTACCCAATGCCAGACACACCCTATATCCTGTTACTTTTTCTCATAAATTTCCTGTCACTCTTTTTCATAACTTTCCTCGTATGTAGTCCCCTGCGCAACAGTGGCAGTAGAATGCCTTGCTTGGCGCGATATGATTATATATATATATATATATATATATATATATATATATATATATATATATATTTTAAATCAGATACTTTAATCCAAGTGAAAAAAGTAGGAAGGTAAATGCCAAAAACCCGATCCTAATTAATATTAAAAATTTTATTTTAATATTAAAAAATGATACAGGAAGAGAGCTCCATGTAATAAAATATTACAGAGCAAATATAAATTAAAAAAGGATTAATGGTCATTCAACATCATTGAATTAATCCTTTTTTAATTTATATATATATATATATTTTTTTTTTTATAAGCGTTTCACCCCGAGCAAGGCATGTCACTGCCACTACTGTGCAGGGGGCTACGTAGAGTGGAGAAAGGCTGGTTAAATATAGGAAATAACAGAGGGTGGGTGATAGGCGGGTGAGGATACCGAGAATGAGGGTTGGGTAGATGAGAGTGTTGTGGGAATAGTTGGGAGTTAGTGTGATAGGAGGTGTCTATTGACCCTACATTTAAACACCTGGAGATTGTAACTGTCGGGAAAGCAGACTTGTGGAAGGGAGTTCCACAGGCGGGAAGCGCGAGAAAAGAAGCTGTTGGAGTAGAATTTACGGTTACATCTTATTTGTTTAACTGTAAAAGGGTGGGACCTAGTTGCTAATCTAGTATCTCGTGTAAATTCGTGCTTAGGCGGCACCAGTGATCTAAGCTCATCGGAGCAGAAGCCATGAAAGTACTTGTATATATATATATATATATATATATATATATATATATATATATATATATACAGAAGTTGGACAAAATAATGTGAACACCTTCAAAATAGCAACCCGATTTTCAATTGTTTGTAACACCGTCAAAGATTTTGAGATTTCTATTTTTTTATGTATTTCTACTGCTGCTTGTCTATATTTCTAATAAATTATTTGACAGAAGAATGGAAAAAATCTCTTTAGAAACCATAAAAAATTGTACAAGTCCACACCTCGCAGGATTAAAGCAGTTATTGTTGCAAAAGGGGGCCCTACCCCGTGTTAAAATTCATTATTTTGTATTTTAAACCCGTTAACGCCTGTATATATAAAGTACTTCGACGTAGTGCAAATGTTAAATACAAAACTTATCTCCTAGGTCAGGAGTAAGCTCGAGTAGTTACTCCGAGCTTTTTAATATACGTAATATACGAAGCCCCGGAAGAATTCGGCATAGAGAAAACTACAGAAATAATAAACGAACTATATATAATATTGAAATAATACCAGACGACCTATGCAAGTCGATTTTTATAGCACTGCCAAAGAAGACAGGTGCAAACGAGTGCGAACTACAAACTATCAGCTTAATGAGTCACATTATAAAACCAAGTGTCAGAATCCTGATGAATATGAATAGAGCGAGAAGCAGAATCAGGCCAGAGATAGGATAGGAAGAGTGTGGGTTCGTCAAAGACACTGGAACAGAGAACGCTATATTTATGATTAGGATGCTTTCCGAAAGGGCAATACAAATGAAGAAGGACTTGTATGTATGTTTTATTCATTATTTTGAGACAACGTACAGATTGCGAGGGATAAATTGTCTAAATTGAGCAGAAATTGAAATAATACTGACATCTCATTTTAGCAGATATACAACAGCGAGCATATAGATCAAAACAATGTTAAGAAAAAGTTTAAATGTGAAATAATGTTTTATTTGAAAGCTTTATAGAACATTTTATCAAGGAAAAAGAGAGTATAAGAGTAAATTATATAATCCCAAAATATAAAGTTCAATAAACGTATTTTGATAAAGTTATATAAATAATTATATAACATTAAAAAAAATAGATGTTCAAAAACATCGGAACGATTAAATAAATCCATAAAATTTCATCTTTAGACTTTTTCTTAACATCGTTCTGATCTTCATGCTCGCTACTCTATTTGTCAAAGTTGCACGAAAATATCCTGAAATACATAAGAGTAGATTTATTTAAAGAAAGCGCCATCGGCTTCAACAAAGACCTCCAAACGAATTCAAAGTATCTTCAATCTCTTCTCAAGTGTATTCTTGTTTGTTAGCAAATGCTGCTATAATATTTGCCTTTATTTTTATCTTTGGTGTTAAAAATATTTTTTTTATATATTTTCCACAACGACACGCTATCCATAATAATCAAGTCGGTTGCAGTCTAGTGAGTTAGACGGCCAGATGTAAGTGGTTGATATAGCCGCAGAAATTGACTGGGTTCTCCTGCATGTGTGGCATGGTGCAGAGTCATATTTCCAGATATAGGATCTTCTAGCGGCCACTATCTTGGACCAGGCCAAAGCTATTTCCTCGGGGAACGTGATGTAGGCCTCGTTAACAGTCTTAACATTGTTATTGTAATATACCAAGTCACTCATATGTTTCTCGAGACATGATCGCCCAAGCGTGTATAACGTATGATACTGAACTGACTGAATATATGTAAAATCATAAAATCTAACACATGTCAGGCATATATAGCGAATAATCGCAAAACACTTAGTCTGTTTACGATAAATATCTTACGCAGTTAATTATTTTGAGATAACGTGCAGGTTGCGATGGATAAATTGTCTAATGTGAGTAGAAATTGAAATAATACTGACATCTCATTTTTGGAGATAAATTGGCCAAAATTACACGAAAATATCCTTAAATACTAAAGAGTGAATTTATTCAAGAAAATCGCCATCAGCTTCAACCAAGACCTCCAGACGAAATCGAAATCCCCTGTATCTCTTCTGAACTGTCTTCCTGTTTAAGTTAGTAAATGCTGCTATAATCTTTGCCTTCATTGTATCTTTGGTGTTAAAGGTGTTTTTGGTATTTTGCTCAACGATGCGTCACACATAATAATTCTGTTGGAGTCTAGTGAATTATGTGGCCAGAGGTAAGTGGGTCATGTAGCCGCAGAAATTGACTGGGTTCCCCTGCATGTGTGGCATGGTGCAGAATCATATTTCCAGACTTAGGATCTTTCAGCAGCCACTCTCTTAAACCAGGGCAGCACTATTTCCTCGGGGATGTAGGCCTCGTTAGCATACTTAATATTGTAGACCCCTTATATTCTTTTCTACGTGCCGTATCCTTTCAGGACGTAGGGCATCAAGGCCTTCCACATCTCCTATCACTCTTTCTTCTGTTTCCGCACCAAAATTATGCTCTGCCATGTAAATGCTTAAACTTCATCAGTTATGTTACGCGTTGATTTCCTCTGTCTTTTTTCTTTCATCTAACCTGTGAGTATAAGATTTTCCAAACCGTTTTCCTCCTTACCCAACTTTAAAGTTCAGGAAACATATTTTCATGAGCCGTGTATTAAAATTCAACGTGTCGTATGTGGATCGTGAGCCGCGTTTTGATCCCTCCTGCTATAGTGGATATGTAAAACAGGAACGATTGTGAAGCTACATATTCAATATCCTGGTGTGGTGAAGTGACTGTTATTCTTTCGTTGATATCTCATTCATCGTTTACAACGTGAGAAAACAACATATATATATATATATATGTGTGTGTCCCGTTTGTATGCCTAATTGTGTTTGCTTTATGACATTTTGTTTTTACATTCTTTCACACAAAATTACATAACAGGATAATAAATAAATTTGTTTCTTAAACAACGATTTTATAATTTTATCTTATTTGCGGCTTATGGCCATTTTGTTTTAATTATTTCATCTCAAGCAAAGCTGTAACGCTATTGATGTGCAGGGGCTATATAAGAGGGTTAACGTTTTAGACAAGGGGAGACTAAAGACAAAGACGAACCAGTTACAGGAAGTGAAAGATTTATTTAGTTCTTCAAAATGTCGTTTGAAAGTTTATTTAGTTCTTCAAAATGTCGTAACACGTTTTCTGCTACAAGGCAATTTTTGATGTTTAAACTGTAAATTTGACCCTGATGATGATCGATGACGTTCGAAAGTACTCGGTTAACCTATGGACAATTTTTACATAAATACAGTTCGGAAATAAAAAGCCTCATTAGAAAATATGAGAAAATACAAATGAAAATCTGCAAGACTAAGTTGTTTCTATCGTTTAACACAACGTGTTTAAAAGAACAGATGCTGCCAAAATATACGTACTTTATCTATGTAAACTTTTTTATAAATTGAAATTTGTTTGTGTGTGTATGTGTGTCCGTTACCTGGAGACTCCGAAACGGCTGAACTGATTTTCTTGAAAATTTATACAGTTGTACGATAAGTGTCTGCGAGTTTTCTTAGCTAGGTTTTGTCTCCAGGTACCCCCTATAAATATCGAAAATCGATAATCGAAAACATAGGGTTATAGATGGAGTGGTCCGATTTTAATCAAATTTGATACACACAAAGACAAAGACATAATAAACGATATTGAGAAGTTTCAACGTTTGCAGTTCTTACAATAGTGCAGAAAATCGATAATATATACATATATATAAGGCAAGATGTTTGTGTGTATGTTTGTTTATCTGTCTGTATGTCCTTTATAAAAATCCACAATTTTTATCCGATTCTGACCAAACTTCACACAAATATTCTTTAGGCTGATTCTGAGCTCCAGGACCATAGATTAGTCTTAAAGCTTTCATTACACCCGAGCAATGCCGGGCTATACTGCTAGTATCTGTTAAAATAATGTCAGCGTTACTTTCATTTTCGCGTAATTAAGGAAACAATTTGACTATCACAAAGTTATTTGAGCCTCAGTTCTAGGTGGAAAATTGGGTTTGGGTAGTCCCGTGTGGAGTTTGAAGAGAATTTGCGAGCAAAGCAGTCACCCATGTTCGCTGTGGATGTGAGGACCTCAAATAGATTGAATAGAGGAGGGATTTTCTGCAAATGTGTGCTAAATAAACAGTAATCTTCCAATCACTCCTCCATTCAGATGGCACCAACATTTACTCGCGTCTCAATAAGAAATCTGCCAAGGTGGCCAAATAAACCTTACTGCTGCTCTTTGAAGGAATCCTGAATCTGTTGTGGACTGGGGTAAGAAATGGTTTGTAAATTTTAACAAAGTTGCTCTATGTTGGTTTAACAAACCAACATAGAGAAACTTTCCTACCTTCCATCAGATTGGGGCACCTCGGCGTGGTGTAATGGTTAGTAAATTTGTATCGCTAGAACCAGTTACGACTGAGTAGTGAGTTCGATCCTCACTGGGTGTTCCATACTTTTGTTCTTGTGCCACATTTAAGCGGCGCTTAGAAAACCACCTACCTTCCATCAGATTGGATGACGTTGGTCTGCTAGAAATTACATGCACATTGGTCTTTCTCAACCGACCTTGAGTGGAACGAATATATCGAATCAATAATTACATCTACTGCTAAGAAGTTTCGGTCACTGTGTTGGGCCAGGAAGTTTGTTTTTTTTTTGTCAGAATCCATCTTGCACATTTATGAACGTGCCGTTCGTCTGTGCATTGAATTCTGTTGCCATATCTGGTCGGATGCTTTTAGCTATTCATCTCGAAGAAAAAAACAAAATCCAAAGAGGGATCTACAGCGCAATTGATCTTGATTTTACAGCTCGACTTCAGTCACTTTCTCACCAACAGGATGTGACATCCTTCTTTTTTTTCTACAAATATTTTTACGGCTTCTACATTGATGAGATTCTTTCCCTGTTATCTTGACGACATGAATTTACACAGACGACTAGATTGGCATCTCGGTCCCACTCATTTATGATCAAAATAGTCAAATGTAACCGCAACTTCTACTCTATCATTTTCTTGCATTTCCCGCCCCTTGGAACTCCCTTCCGTATACTTGCTTCTCTGATAGGATAGCTAAAATCTCTAAAAGTTTCAATGCAACGTCAATTGCCATCTCCTGTCTCCCTAAATATCATGCACCTCCCTAAATCTCTTTCATCTCCCTAAATCCCATATACATCCCTAAGTCCCATCGACCTCCCTGAATCCCATCCACCTCCCTAAATCTCATCCACCTCCCTAAATCCCATCCACCTCGCTAAATATTATCCACCTCCCTAGATTTCATCCACCTCACTAAATCTCATCCGCCTCTCTAAGTCCCATCCACCTCCCTGAATCCCATCCACCTCGCTAAATACTATCCACCTCCCTAGATTTCATCCACCTCACTAAATCTCATCCGCCTCCCTAAGTCCCATCCACCTCCCTAAATCCCATCCACCTCGCTAAATACTATCCACCTCCCTAGATTTCATCCACCTCACTAAATCTCATCCACCTCCCTAAATCCCATCCACTTCCCTAAATCCCTTCTACTTCGCTAAATATTATCCACCTCCCTAGATTTCATCCACCTCACTAAATCTCATCCGCCTTCCTAAGTCCCATCCACCTCCCTAAATCCCATCCACCTCGCTAAATACTATCCACCTCCCTAGATTTCATCCACCTCACTAAATCTCATCCGCCTCCCTAAGTCCCATCCACCTCCCTAAATCCCATCCACCTCGCTAAATACTATCCACCTCCCTAGATTTCATCCACCTCACTAAATCTCATCCACCTCCCTAAATCCCATCCACTTCCCTAAATCCCTTCTACCTCGCTAAATATTATCCACCTCCCTAGATTTTATCCACCTCACTAAATCTCATCCGCCTCCCTAAGTCCCATCCACCTCCCTAAATCCCATCCACCTCGCTAAATACTATCCACCTCCCTAGATTTCATCCACCTCACTAAATCTCATCCACCTCCCTAAATCCCATCCACTTCCCTAAATCCCTTCTACCTCGCTAAATATTATCCACCTCCCTAGATTTTATCCACCTCACTAAATCTCATCCGCCTCCGTAAATCTCATCCGCCTCACTAAATCTCATCCACCTCCCTAAATCCCATCCACTTCCCTAAATCCCTTCTACCTCGCTAAATATTATCCACCTCCCTAGATTTTATCCACCTCACTAAATCTCATCCGCCTCCGTAAATCCCTCCCATCCACCTCCCTAAATCCCATCCACCTCCCTAAATCCCATCCACCTCCCTAAATCCCATCCACCTCCCTAAATCCCATCCACCTCCCTAAATCTCATCTACCTCTAATGTGAATGTTCTAATTGTTGCAAAGTAGCGAATATATAGAACATAATAAAACGTTCAAAAATTAACTCTTCCAAGAAAAAGATTTTTTATAATGAATTAAAAATATTAAACAAAATCTCATTAATAATGATTTTCTTAATTACATTGTGGATAAACAAACTAGATGAACTATTAGATATATTGAAATAAATAAAAAATACCTTTCTCAAATAACTCTAAGCAATAATTTAATGATAGTCAGTTAATCACGGTTCGTGATACATGTTTGGATGATTATGTCTAGAAAGTGATATGATAGATTGGGCAGAAGATTTTCCCGCAGTAAGTTACCATTACTTTCTGCAGTAGAGTTATCGCCAACAAAAACTATAGAACCCAGTCTTCCCTGCCATTTAACCAATAGTTGAGTAGAGAAACAACTGATTAATTTGCGCGTAAGTGAATGCAACGAATTCAACTGGAATTCGAACTCGGCTCTCTGGTTCCTAGCCGCTATCCACTGCACCACAACGAATCTACTAATTTGTAATAACGCAATCAAATATATTTTAAAATATGCAGGACTAAAAACATAGACTACTAAGTACTAATGTATTTCTCACTAATCCCAGTAAAATATAAAACATTATATATTATACTAAATTTAATACAACCAACTTAACTATCCGCAGTAACTCTTCTTCGTTGACTTACGGTTTTCCAAAAACCAACATCGTATATCAGTTTAAATATACTTTAGGAGATTGTGTCTCTGACAATAATGGTAGATATATATGTTGGTTACACAACGACATTACCGAGAAGATTAACACTACATATGGTATTTACACTATTCCCCCACTGAGCGGGATGTGACACAAGGTCCTTTTTTTAAGTGGGCACAGGGACAAAAAAACTCCCCAGTCCCCTCAACTCCCGGTTGAGCTGGCCCCGGTGACAAGCACCTGATCCATTCCTCTGCTGCATTGGGGTGGCGCGGCCGCAGGAGACTGTTACCCGGGACCGGGCAACTATCAGTGTAATTTTTCTCAGAAGCAACCTTGTCCTCGCAGACAGAGCTACAACTGAGCCGCACTCTGTCTTCGAGGACAGAGACGCAACTGAGAGATGATTCGGTACCCACCCGACACAAAATGTGGCGTGTTCAAGATTGATTGCAAAACATTTAAATGAACATCCCTATCGATATTCACGATTTAGAGAAATATTAATCAACAACTTTGCCTTGAAAATGAAAAAAAATCAAATTCTTGAAGCCTTTTATATAAAAAATGCAACTGATCTAAATTAATCACCTTAGCAAAATCAGCCTTTCTTATGACTATATATATATATATATATATATATATATATACATATATATATATATATATATATATATATATATGTGTGTGTGTGTGTGTGTGTGTGGGTGTGTGTGAATGCGTAATATATATATATATATATATATATACACACAAATGAGTAAAGGACGAAGAAAATAAGTGGAATGTTCAAAACATTAATTCAACACTGTACTGAATATAATGTTCAAGGTAAAGTGGATTGTCATTCTTCTTCTCCTAAGTGCCTTGTCATTTCAGGACATAGACGATCATTGCTTTCCACGTCTCCTTATCCGTGGTGGCTTTTAGCACGCTTCTCCTATAACATCTCGCAACACCAGTTTTGTAATCCACCTGCTCAGGCCCTTCAAATATTTTATCCACTGCTGACATCTGTCTCATTTTCCCTCTATCTGGCCTGTTAGTGTCAGGTTCTCCAAGCCCTCCTTTCTCATTGCATGTCCCAGGAACTTCACTTGTCTCTTATTGATGCTCAATATTTATTTCCATTTCATTTCCATCCTTTCCAAAACCTCATCATTGCTCACATGTTCGGTCCATTAAATCCGCAGCATTCTTTTGTAGAAACACACTTCATCTGCTTCAAGTTTTTTCTTCATCTTTGATGATATTATGCAGCATTCACTGCCATATTGAAGAACTGATATCACATATAAATCTAATACCCTCTTCTTTGCTTCTAGTGAAAGTTTTCTGTCTGTTAATAGTTTACTCAGCTTCTGGGACGCGTACTTCACCATGCCAATTCGCCTTCGGATCTCTGTGTCGAATTTCCTGTCTTCTGTTAGAACACTTCCCAGGTATTTAAATTTTTGTACCTACTTGATTTCGGTATACCTCGCCTGTATTTAGCATTTTGGGCTGATCTTTTTGCTGATGACCATGCATTCGGTTTTCGTGCAGTTTATTTCTAGTCTTTTCTTGTTACTTTCTTCAGTTCTATTCTGTAGGAGGTCTTGTAGTTTCCTTTCCGTGTCTGCAATCAGCACTGTATCATCTGTGTACCTTATGTTATTCAAATTGTGGCCTCCGATTACAAATCCTGGCGTAACATCTAGGATCCTCAAAATAGTCTCGCTATACAAGTTGAATAGATCCAGTGACAAGACATATCCTTGTCTTACGCCCCTTTCTATGTTTGTATATCTGCTGAATTCGTTACCTGTCCGTATGAAGGCAGTTTGCTGTCAGTAGAGATTCTTAATTACTGTTATGTCTTTCTCAAACATGTCGAGGCTCCTGAGCATCTCCATCAAATGAAGCGTGTTGAACGCCTTTGCATAATCGATAAAACATAGATACAAGTCCTCCTTCATTTGTATTTCCATTTTGGAGAGCATCCTAATCATAAATATGTCATTCCTTGTTCCAATGTCTTTGACAAACGCGCACTGTTCTTGTACTATCTCTGGCCTGATTCTGCTTCTCGCTCTATTTATCAGAATTCGGACGATCGATTTTGTAATATGACTCGTTAAGCTGATGGTTCGGTGAAGTTCGCACTCCTTTACACCTGGCTTCTTAGGCAGTGCTATAAAAATCGACTTGCATAGATCGTCAGGTATTACACCACTATTATAAAACTCCTTTATATAATTGTGTCTATGCCGAATTCTTCCAGGGCTATCAGCAGCTCTACTACAATACCGTCTGGACCAGTTGCTTGGTTTCTATTCAGTTTGGCCATTGCAGCTTCCACTTCGGATGTTAATATTTCTGGTCCGTTCTCATCTTTGTGTATTATCGGCTGCTCTCTCTTGTCGTGAAAAGATCTTTTATATATTTTTCCAATCGCTGGAGTATTTCCTCTTTCTCCAGTATTATCGTTCCATCCTTGGCTTTTATAAATCCTGTTGAGGAGCAGGTTTTTCTCCTGTCAGTTTTCTTATCCCTTTATTTATGTCTGCTTTATTAATCCTGTTCAGTCTCTCTACCTCTGCGCATTTGTCGTTCAGCCATTCCTTTTTAGCCTGTCTGCATTTGTTACTTATTTCCTTGCGTAGTTTTCTGTATTCCATTCTATGTTGTGCCTGGTCAGTACTTAGATGGGTGACTGCTTGGAATATCAGGTGCTGTAAGCGTTTGGTGACGAATGTGCATTGTGGTGCAGTGGATATCGGCTCGGAAAGAGAAATCGGTGAGCCGAGTTCGAATTCTAGTTGAATACCCTGCATTCATTTAAGCACTGGTACCCTTGGAAAAGGTATTATTCCGCCCCTTCTTTCCAGTTATGGGTTAAATAACAGGGTAGGACTTGGGGACCCTGCCCTTAAAAACATATCCCAATGATTCTTGATACTCGAAAAGAAAAAAGTATTACTAGACACAAAACTTATATAAAAACAACAATACATTGTTGAAAGAAAAGGTATTACCAGCAATAAATAAATAAAATTTAGTTGGCAATAAATGACCCGCTGAAGTTGATATGCCATAAAACAAAACAACCAACCAACCAACCAACTATTCCATGTCTCAGCATCATTTTCTGTCTCCTTTGCATCATGACGAGAAACTCTTCAGTTATCCACTCGTTTGTTCTTATGCGTTTGATTTCTTTTGGGTCAATGCTGTTTGTTGATATTACTATCGCTTCTTTTAGCGAGTCCCATTTCGAATGTCATTTTCCAAGTTGTTCTTTGTATTTGTTTTTCACGCTTTTTGTGTTTTCTTTCTGCAGGTTGAGGTGATTCACGAGCGTGATGTATTTCAGTCTTGATGCTGTGCTAAGGCTCTTCCTTCTCCGGAGTTTTATCCTTAGTTTGTAGATGACTTGGACATGATTTGTCATTCAGTTAAGTGCCATACGCGAAACACGCTTGGTCGATCATGTCTCGCCTGTGGAACTCGCTCCCATATTCTTGCTTTCATGACGGCTACAACCTCCAGAAATTTAAATGCAATGTCATTACTCATCTATTAGCCACTGGACTCTAGCTCTCTCCCCACCCCCGTATACCCTTCCCTTTCTCTCCACCTATGTATCTGTCATCGCACCAGCATTCTCAGCTTTCTATTGCTCCTTTCTAACTAGTTTGTACTCCTCATTCTTTTCTAATTAATCTTTTTACAGTTATGTAGCCCCCCGCTCATCAGTGGCATTTCTGCCTTGCTTGGGGGTGAAATGATTTAAAAACAAAAAATAAAAGTATACATATATATAAAATGTATTTGTTTGAACATTATTTTAATCGATACTCGTATATATATATATATATATATATATATATACATATGTGTGTGTGTGTGTGTGTGAATGTATATGGAATGTTCCAGAAATTAACGAAACTGAACTTCCTATATATATATATATATATATATATATATATATATATATGGAATATTCCAGAGATTAATGAAATTGAATTAACAACCGACATATTTCATCTATTTGTTTGAACATTATTTTGTTAGGAAATTGGTATTGTGGCTCTTTATATGTTATTAGGGCTCACAGGTACGTATTCTGCTCTTTAACACATTTTCAAAAAGATTTATCATAAATATTCAGGCCGATAGAAATATATATATATATTAAAATCAAGACCATCATTTTCCAAGATTTTCTGCAAGTTTTCGGATCTGGTCAAAGTAGCATTCAGCCGGCTTCGAATCAAAGAATTCTTGACACGCATCCTCGACTTCATCAAACGAGTCGAATCTGTGGCCCTTCAAAAAGTGTTGCATTGAGCAAAATGGCCGTAGTCTGATGGAGCACATTCAGGACTGTATGCTGGATGTGGCAGAACCTCAACGCCGTTCAGCTTTTCAAACTTGTCTTTGGTCTTCCTGGCGGTGTGTGGCTTGGCAGTATCCTGCTGCATCAAAGCGCGCTTTCGGTTGATCAGAGCCGGGTACATTTTTTTAACTTTTCATAGACCCGCTCAAGTTGCTGACAGTAAATTTCGGCACTCATGGCACGACCATTCGGAACCAACCCAAAATGCACGATTCCTTCAAAGTACCACCAAACGCGCGACATGTCTTTCTTGCCGAATCGATGTTGTTTTGGAACCGACGGTGTCTCTTGTCCTTTCTGAACCCATCGCTTGTCTCGATTGTGCTGGACCAGATAGACCTATTTCGCAAGTGTTTACGAACTTTTGGGACAACCTATTATATATATGTGTGGTGGGGTGTATGCATATTCTTTAATTAATTATAGAATATCTACTCAAATACGAGTATTGATTATAAATAATGTTAAAAAATGTTGATTTAATATTTATGTATAATAAGCTGTTGGTCTGTTTATATATATATATATATATATATATATATATATATATAGATAGATAGATAGATAGATAGATAGATAGATAGATGTATGTGTATATATGTTTTAATATTATAATTTTATATGAATATAATCATTTTATAATAAGCTGCTATTTTATGGGTATAAGCAGCTCATTTTTATTCAATAAATATATTTATATATAATTATAATATTTAAACATACAACATGACATACACACAACATACGCAGACAACATACACACGCGCGCACACGCGCGTGTGTGTGTGCATGTGTGTGTGCGTGTGTGTGTGTGTGTGTGTGTGTGTTCTATAAGATGAGTTACGGGTCTTTGAAGATCAAACGAAAATGAATACGATAATCGAAAAAAGAGAAATTGTTTCCTGAACAAACAAATTAAAAAAAAACAAACAAACTACAAAATGATTTTTGGTGTTAGAGAAATAAAGCAGACCCGTCAGCAAGTATCCTCATCTTTACAGACATAAAACAAAACTACTAAAAATGCTATCGATAAAATAAAATATTTATAGCGTCTTTAGCATTTCCAGTTGTATGTTTGTGGCTGTAGCATTTGTGTAATAAATAATAAATAAATAAATAATAATGTGATGTTTTCCGACATAGAAACAATAAGGCCGGTACTTCTAATGTAGAAAAAATATGAGAAACTTATTAAAATCTGCTTTGATGTTTTCTGAAAATAAAATGAAAATGCTGACAGCTCAGACGTGGTTATGTGAAGGATATTTGAAAGGAGAAACTGTAATCCTATTTATAGTTCTACAGAAAATTGTTATAAAATTAAAACCATATTAAAACCAAGATAGAATGCTGTAGTGTACACATATAGCTCAGTATGTGAAAAATCGAGAGGGATGAAACATATACAATTTACGATGGACTACCAACTTATCAGCCAAAAAGCATTCTGAGCATTTGTCAATATTAGTAAAGCCTACTTTCTAAAGATGAGAGATATCTCGATCTTGGGAGATCTTTTTTGTCCCAAGTGAACCGCATGTCGAAATGAATACCATACAGAATTGTACAGAACATTAAATTCTCTCAGCCTTCATTTTAATAATCCCACTCCAAACAAGGCAATAAAACCACTAAGGTGTAAGAATATGAAAAAAAAGGAAGCATTTTTAATGAGAGAAAACAATAAAATGACATACATTAAGAACATTAAATTTAACGATTCTCACTGCATTTAAATTTACGAAGATAAAAGATTGAAACCAAGGGTATGGAACCCAATCTGTCCTGTTATTTAACCCTTAACTAGAGGGAAGAGACGAATTAATACCTTTCCCTAGGTTATTTATACGTGAGCGAATGCAAGGAATTCAAACTCGGTTCCCGATTTCTCGTTATGAGCCGATAACCACTGCTCCACAACAGCGTTCAAATTCGTAACGTCAAGCTCATGAAAATATTAAAATAAGTGCGAGGATGCTTTGTTATATTTTCTTTTTTATGTTTTATCAACCCTTTGAGGGAAATTTAAAGCCGAGTAATATTTTGGTCTGTAATAATAATTTTTATTTATTTTGCGCATGAATATTATATTAACAATTATTTTCTTTTAGAGGTAAGACTTGTTTTTCCAGATATAAATTCTACTATTTAACCCATGGTTTAGTACATTTACTGCTGGTATTTGCGAGTAAGTAAGAAACTCGTCCTAAATTTGATTGCTTATTCCGAGCTAGTCTACGGCTATATCGTTTTGAAGACACCGGTTCCCGTCCGATCACCTACGTTAAGCAACATCGAGCCTGGTCACTACTTAAATGGGTGACCATGTGGGAATACCAGGTGCTGTAAAAGTAAGGACCAAGAATGATCCACCGGTCCTCCAAGATTGGGGGTTGGGTGCAGGACTAACAACCCTGCCCCGTAAATAGCAGTTTGTTACAGAAACAGTGACAGCAAGTTGCTGCCCTATGCACAATCTGGGTGTGATGGATAAATGATGATGGTGATGATCCCGAGCTAGTATCCATTCCAACGGTCGCACCCCCATCGACACTCTCGTTTTGTTTCTTGAATATAGTTCTTCATCTGGTCGATTAGCTATTTAACATTTAATTACCTCACCTTCAATTGCTAATTTTAGAATTCAGTCAGTCAGTCAAGTGCCATACGTGATACACGCTTTGGGCGTTCATATCTCAAAAGAGACATGACTGACTGGGCAGATTATCCCGCATAATGTTGCTATTGCTTTCTGCGATATACTGGTTGCCAGCCAAGGATATAGAACTCAATCTGTTATGTTATTTAACCCATAACTAGAGGGAAGAGACGGATTAATAACTTTTCCAAGGGTATTTGTGCAAAAGTGAATTCTAGGAGTTCAAGTGGCATTCGAAATCGGCATCCTGATTTGTCGTTCGCAGTCGATATCCACTGCACTACAACGCACATCCTTTTATAGCAGATGTCTAAAAAGAATGAAACTCATTATAAAAATTAATAAAAAAAACACAAGATTAGACAATAACTATGAATATGGCCACAACCTACTGAACGTATTCCATAATAAAGGTATGTCTATAAGAGCAAAAGACTCAGCGAATCACACTGAAATGTGCTAATAAACTGGCTATAAATGCGAAAGACTTAGAATCAAATGGACAATTTCTGCAAAGATAAAGACAAAAAGAAAACAATAAACTACCATTAAAAGGCTTACATTAGAATGGGATAGTCGCTAAAAGACACGGCTATTAATACATCGACAGATATTAGTAGCAAAAAATAGAGATAGATATTAGTAGCAATGTAAAGAGACAGATATTATTAGATACATAGACAGATATTATTAGATACATTAACAGATATTAGTAGCAATAAATAGATAGATAGAAATTAGTAGCGATAACTATCTATCTATCTATCTATCTATCTATCTATCTAATCTAGATAGATAGATAGATAGATAGATAGATAGATAGATAGATAGATAGATAGATAGATTGGTTTAAATCGGTGATTAAAAAACTTGGATAGAGATATGAAGTTAGATACAGAGATAGATACAGAGATAGACAGATATGAAGATACTGGTTTATATATATATATATCGACGCAGCTGAAGCGGCTTGGAGTAAGGGTCCTGTTACAGAGTCTGAGATCTGGGAGGCGCTGAAATTGTTTGGCCGGAATAAAACTCCAAAAATAGATGGTCTTTTTTACGAATTTTACTTGAGTCAGTCCCCGCCATTCTTGCTCCCTTCTTGGAACTGGTTTACAACATTTAGATACTCGGCGTCTGGCTCAGAAAATCGACTATATAGGCCTCGAAGTGTACAGGGACCGGGATCCTTGATGAATAGATTCTGAATGTAGTCCCGAAAAGCCTCACAAATGAACCCTCGCCCACCAAATAATGAAATGCTTAATTGTCAGTAGCTATCGTAAGCTTAGGTTTATCTAAATTTACACGAACCCAAACTAGACTTTGGTCCGAGTAAATTTTAGAATAGAAGCTTGGACAACCTAAATGCCCAACTGTCTTAACTAGATCTCGTCCCAGTAGCTAGATCGCTAGAACCACCTCTGCCCCTATTAATCCAAATTCTCATTACTTCCCGGTGTGCTCACCACGATACTTATAGAGAAGATTTTCACGCTGAAGTTCCGAAATGGCTTCTCATCAGGTTTGTTAGTCCCCGAACTATCCCCTATCCGATCTATTTCGGAGTCAAGTACTGCATTCCAATAACCACTAAAATTGCCCGACGAGACGTCGTTAAAAATGCTCGATCCGCCAAAATAAATCAAACCGAGTTGTATGGTCATTGGATGCATAAACCCTAGTGAGAGGAAGAAACTTTTTCTTATGGTAACATTCAGCGCACAAACCTGCCCACTGGATCTAAGAAGACAATAGCACACGCCTAATTCAAAGATGTTTTCACTCGCCAGGCTGAAGAGTCAATCAAAACATTCTGAAGAGAAGAAAGTTCATAGACAGTCGGTGTTGACTTTTGTGTGGATTTTGGTATGTGATTTTTTGGTGGTTGTCATCTTGGATGGTGCGAATAATAAGTGTTTTTTAACTAGAGGAGGAGCCATGATATGTGTTCTGAGTGAAGAATAAAATAGTACCGAGAAAAAAAAAGAGCACTTCAGGAGATTGATACGATCTTTAAACTTCAGAACTTATTTCAGTTGCTTCTCAGTTTTCTCAAATGTTTGTTCGTACTTTAGATTCATAGCCCTCAACTTGTCAGCGTAGCCATCACCCTTGGAACTGGTAAAAAGTGTAGGTGTATCCATGTCTTTAACCGTAGCAGCTTCCGACCACTAGGGTAACTCTGTCCAAAGCTTCCTTTGGACTTACTGTTACGCCTAGCGAATGCTGGTTCCAGTTATATCGACGAACAACAAACACGCATATATATAAAAATATAAGTTATATTTTTATTAATGACGATGAACCGTGTAGCCTAGGGAACAGAGAGTGAGAGAGCGCGCTTCTAAGGGTTGACGGGAGTGTCGTCGTATCTGTTGTGTCTCTCTCTCTCTACTGCTACTCTGGTCTCGTGAATCCGTGCGCCGAGGTCTTTTTATAATCTCCAAACCGGGACTTTTTCTTCCGGTTTTGCCTCGCCCACGCACGCACACGTAATTCTCAGAGACACCTGTTCTGTTTGCCTCTGTAGCCATTTCCGCTACTGCCGGAAATAAGGTCAAACAAACATCCGTTCCTTTCAACGACCGGAAACACCCCCACTTGCATCAGCCTTCCTCGGGTGGGGCCAGATTGTTATATTACATTACCAAAGACCTGAAATTTCCACTCTTCATTCTCTGTGAATGCGCAAGTGTTTGGCGAAGCGTTTTCACGAAATGGGGGTCGAGCATTGGACTCAAACGGGGGTTTTATTACACCGGTTTCAATGGGTGGCATGTTCATCAGAGGCGAAACAAAAACAACAGCTTCGACAGAAGAAAATTTGTGTCGGTGGTGGCCAGAACTACAGAGGCCTTCTTCTCCGGCTTGGAATAGAACAAGTGACCAGTCACTCTACACTTTTACGATACTGGTTCATGGCCGGTCACAATGACCAGTGTTTTATGCCTCTCTGCTTTATGATCCTGTAGTTAGGGGTGGAAATGAAATCTTTTCGATCCAGCATTGTTTCATAACTCCATCCGTTCAGCTCATCAGAGGAAGCAGTGGGTACCTACCTGTATTACCCAATATAGGGGAACAAATGTTTGACTAAGATATAAAGAGGGATTTCGTATACTGATCATATGGTCCTTCGTCTACCCTCATATTTGGTACAGATTATGAAATCTTTTGTTATGATAGTTCGAGTGGAGGCATCTTCACATTCGACATGCTTGGGTTAACATACGTACGCTTTCCGCATGATTACTCTTCGGTGTTGAACCCCAAACAGACGTCGGTGTCTTTATTGGGGCGACAAATTCTGCGCGAAAGCTTATCCACCAAATAGACAAAAACAATTCTTTTCTCAACATGATGTAATTCCTGGAACTCTACCAAGAGCCCATCTTTTTTGACAAAATGTTCGTAACTCATGGCACTTTGCGTGAACTCAGATTTGTTGATTAATCACTGTCAGGGGACTTCCATCAAGAAGAAATTTCCCTCGCCACTACATTTTCTTTGTTGCCGTATTTGTCTTAATTTCGGCTTTGGAATTTTGGTAATTTGCGTCCACCATACTTTTTTCTATTTTTCTTGCCGTCATCAATTGCACAATCCACCTGTTTTTTTTTCTTCTTTAATCGTTAATTTTTTTTTTTTACAAAACATGTTTTTTCTAACAGGCCGAGTAATTTTTAATGATTATTCTTTTTGTTTGAGTGCTTTTCTCATAGGCAATAACAAATGAAAAGAAATATATCATCAACAATTAATATAATACTTATATTTATATTTTAATTACTATATTAAGCAATTAACACTACGGTTTACTCTCGCCTCCATCAAATCTCTGCCGAGGCTGACAAAGCAAACATCGATATCAAGCTTGAAAGAACCTCCAATCTGTGGCGGACTTACGTAAGAAATTGCTCATGAATTGTAATGCTTTCAAAACGAAGCTGCTATCTATTCACCATCACAGATAATCGCCCTCCGCCATTAGCATGAATCAGGCTAGTCTCCTTGAAAGAAAAACACCTCCTCGGGTTAGCTCTCACAACAGACATCATGTGAAAAGACTATATAGAATCCATTGCTAAATCGGCTGCTAAGAAGGAAGGTTCTCTGTGTAGGGCCAGGAAGTTTTTCCATATATGCCGTCTGCCATATCTGGTCGGATGCACCTGCTATGCACCTGCTATGCACCTAGGGGTCCTTGACAAAGTCCAGCGGAGAATCTGTAATGTGATCGATCCCGACTTGGCAGCTCGGATATAGTCACTTTCTCACCGGCGCAATATGGCTTCTCTGTGTATCTTCTACAAATACTTTCACGGCTTCTGCTCCGATGGACTTAGCTCACTGGTGCCCCCTTTATATAAATTTACTCAAGCCACAACATTAACAACTAGGTCACACTCTTTTATTGTGAAACCAATAAAATGTAAACGCAAATTCTGATTCCAGCGCCTTCTTTTTGCGCATTTCCCGCCTGTGGAACTCCCGTTTACTTGCTTTCTCAACAGCTACGACCTCCAGGAATTTAAACATAAAATCAATAGCCATCTTCTATCTCACTAACCTTCGTCCTCTCTCTCTCTCTCATGCTCCTTTCTTCGTCGACTCCACTCTCATCAGTATTCTCATCCTTCTCTTACCCACTTCCTGATACCCCCTATAATCTGTCTCACTTTCTCATATATATATATATATATATATATATATATATATATATATATATATACGTGTGTGTGTGCGTGTGTGTGTATGTGTGTGTGTGTGTGTGTGTGTGTGTGTGTGTGTGTGTGTGTGTAAGGCGGTAACGCCACTGTTGCGCAGGGGGTTACATAAGTGAAAAAAGTTTAGATAGGAGAAGAGTAAAGAGAAAGACGAACCAGTTACAAGGGATGTCAGAGAAGGGATCGATAGAAGAATGGGAACACAGGTGTGATGACAGTTGCAAAGGTAGAGAGAAAGGAAAAGATATACAGGTTGATGTAGAAAGAACTAGAGTCAAGTGGTTAAGAGATGGTCATTGACATTGCATTTTAATTCCTGGAGGTTTTAGCCGTCAGGAAAGTGAGAATATGGAAGAGAGTTCCACAGGCGGGAAGTGAGACTGAGATAGATAGATAAATAAATAAATATGTATGAAGAGACTGAGAGAGAATTAACATATTGAGATAGATAGATAGATAGATAGATAGATAGATAGATAGATAGATAGATAGATAGATATGAAAAGACATAGATAGACATATAGAGGGTTGCTTATCTATTCCTTTTCTAGTTGTAGTGGGAGTTCGTTGTAGTGAAGGGTAAATGTACACTGTTGCAGGTTAACGGAATTTGGCCTTGTGGTAGATGGCCCACTATAAGTCATAAAATGATTATAAAATCAAGAAAAGCAATTTGAGTTGAAAAGTAACATTTATATATACACATATCAATTAATATTTTTAAAATTAAAGTAATAACATGAATATAAGTCTAACTGAGGTTAAAATGTTCATGGCAAATAATATGCTGAAAGAAAATCAATGCTTAGGAATGTGGGGAGCGTGTAAGTGAGGAATGTCTTTGATGTAGTCGCTCCTTATGTCGGTAAGTAGTTTTGAGACAGGGTAGAAGGAAAGAGGCAAGCGTAGTAGCCACTTGACTTCGGTCAAGGGGATATTGACTACACTCTTCTCTTTGAGGTCTGCCTGCTGAGGTCTGTCTGTATCCGCTTTTTATATCTACTTTTTGGATCAAAGCAGCTCGTTTGAAATTTCACACTTGTATTTGATTCTGGGCTTCCCATTGGCTGATAAATAAAATTCGCGTAGGCTCGCGAAATGGAAATTTAATATTTGATTAATTTTTATTTTTCAAACGGAACATCTGCACGGATGTATCTGCGCACAGACAACTTTTGGTCATTTGCTTTCTGGTCCTTAAAGAGCAACAATCTGGTCCCTCGCTTTTGCTCGGTAGCACCACAGACATATTTATATATATATATGTATAGACTTTGACAGATAATTAATAAATTGAGGCAGATAAATCATTAAACAGACATGAAGAGACTGAGAGAGAATTAACATATTGAGATAGATAGATAGATAGATAGATAGATAGATAAACATGAAGAGACTGAGAGAGAATTAACATATTCAGATAGATAGATAGATAGATAGATAGATAGATAGATAGATAGATAGATAGATAGATAGAAAGATAGAAAGCTAGATACACATAAACAGTCACATATGAATAGACTGAGATAGATAGCTTGATAGATATTACTAGGGCGATAGACAAACCGACAGGTAAATAGAAATCTATGTAAATAGATAAATAAGAACTCACTGCCTTTAATAGATAGATAGATAGATAGATAGATAGATAGATAGATAGATAGATAGATAGATAGATAGATAGATAGATACAGAATCCGATGCGTGCCAGCATGCACCCGATTGCATAGGCAGAATATTTCCTGTGTATTTTTGCCTCGGGCTAAGAAATGTTCTAGTAATTTTATTCTTACTAGAAGCCACAACACTTTAACAAATCTTCTTATTGATGTGCCTATCACACAAGTCTTTTCTCCGAAAATAAAACATTTAATTTGTACATCTAGTGTATCTCTACTTGGTAAATATGAGATATTACATCGTCGTGGCCTTTCTGACTCAGCCACAAAAACAGTGTAGCTGTCAAACGAAACCACTTGCTTTTTTGTATAACTTTTATTTTTCCTCAAAGCGATCGGTTACGGGCCCATTTAAAAGCTAAATTACCGATTTGCTTTGTACGTTTGACATCTTCATCCGACAGCTAATGGACTAGTTTTTGTTTTGTCCCTGAGGGATTTTTGCGCAAACACTGTCTATATGTCTGTAAGCTGTTCCTCAATAATGAAATGTTTATATAAACATTAATATCCGACCGTGTTACCAGATGTCGTTTAAGTGCACGTAGATCTCACAACTAAAGTAATTACTAAACCTGTTTATTAACTCCTTGTAACTTTCGAAAAAATTCATATTTATTTTAATATATATATATATATATATATATATATATATATATATATATATATATATATCAGATTAAATAAATTGCAAACAACATGTTTGCTTATCTTCAATAAAATCCATTCATACCCACGGATAATCTTTCGCGTATTACAATCAAAAGATGTCAGAAATGAGCTGTAACGTTGACAGATGTTATTTTCATTCATTTCTTAAAGTACTCAAGTACTTTCAACCTCTTCCCGAGGTCATCTTCAGGGGTGTGAGTTATGGTAACAAATGTAACGGAAAAAACTCTGTTGCTAAAAATTACTGTACATTTTTCCCTGCTTGAAATATAACGGTTGACAAATTGCTATCGTTCATTAGAACCTGAAAATTATCCAAAATGGA
Organism: Ascarosepion bandense; assembly: GCA_037127315.1. NCBI lineage: Eukaryota > Metazoa > Mollusca > Cephalopoda > Sepiida > Sepiidae > Ascarosepion > Ascarosepion bandense. Next base: position 2,863,445 of record JBBBDQ010000731.1, read on the forward strand.
ATTTTTTTATATGTTGTAATGTCATGGTCATGCACGTGTTAAAGAAAGAAAAAACCTTTCTTTTTACAAAGATTTTAGAACATTACTACAGCATTCATAGCTGAGTCTATTAATTATAGGCTTAAGCGCTTTAATGAATGTTGCCTCGAGAATCTGTAGCTTGCTTTTGTTGTTTTCTTGGTGTAGGATAATTGTAGATGACCTCGGAAAGAGGTTGAAAGTACTTGGGTACCTTAAGAAACTAATGAAAATAACATCTGTCAACGTTACATCTCATTTCTGACATCTTTCGGTTGTAATACGCGAAAGATTATCCATGAGTATGAACGGATTTTTTTTAAAAAAATAAGCAAACATATTGTTTACAATTTATTTAATCTGACATATATATCAAACTTTTACAACGCTAATGACACCTTGAAATCTTTTTAGAAAGATAAAAAATTAGGGGGAGGAAATATATATTATCATCCCACAATGTCAGGGATCAGTTTATGTGTTGATTATAATATAGAATAAATCACCCCAGTTTATATTATCTATATATGTATATGTTGCCCACCTCCCACCCTAATCTAATAGAGACATTCTACTTTGTTATCTATATCTATAAAAGTGACGAGGGTGGACGTTGTGTAATGGTTTGCTATGTAAATTCATCATTCATTTTTATTCTTATTATTCCTTAAACTACCCGAGTGAAACCGGGCTAAACTGCTAGTCTATATCTATAAAAGTGACGAGGGTGGACGTTGTGTAAGTATTTGCTATGTAAATTCATCATATGTTTTTTATTCTTATTATTCCTTAAACTACCCGAGTGAAACCGGGCTAAACTGCTAGTCTATATCTATAAAAGTGATAAGGGTGGACGTTGTGTAAGTATTTGCTATGTAAATTCATCATATGTTTTTTATTCTTATTATTCCTTAAACTACCCGAGTGAACAATTGTTCACATCACCCAAAGTTATAAACCCAGTCTGTCCTGTTATGTATCCATTGCTGGGTAGAAGAGATGGTTTCATACCTTGCTAAGGAATACATAGATTGAAGTTTTAAATTTAAAGTTTTCCTTATCCTAGAGCGGTTGTCACCCAATACTACAGACCAAGACTCTTCAGCTATTTACCCGGAGCTAAGTGTGGAGTAAGAAGAGATGGATTTATATCTTTTCAAGAGAATTAGCATATGAGAGAATGTAACGAACTCGACTGGAATTTGAACTCCATTTTCTGATTCTGAAACATTTTCGTTACTGCACTCATTTTTTTAAGGACACAAAGCGCGACACTGAGTGATCAAAGATGCATTCCAAATGTTAAGTAGTGGTATTAAGGGAGAGAACAACTTGGTTAGAAACGAAGCAAAAACTATTGAACTGTTACGCGAATTCTTTTCTTTTATATGTCTACAAATGCGGTAGAATCTCCTCAAAGATAAAGAAGGACATTTAAGCAACTGAAACACGGTTCTACAGAATGATGTTGAGAATTCTATGAAACGAACATGTGAGCAAAGTCGAAGTTTTCGAGAAAGTTGATACAAAAAGGAAACTCATAATTAGCATCCAAAAGAGGCAGTTGAAAGTTCTAGGGCACATAACGAAGAAAGAGGGCTTGGAAAATCTGATACTCACAGGACAGTTTTAGGACAAGGGGGATAGCGGAAACACAATTCATAGATTATAAAGTAAATGAATGGTGAAACTGGATTTAAGGGAAATAACAAAAAGACAAAATTTATTAAGAGCTACAAAAGACAAGAAATTGTGGAGAACCATGACCGTTAAAGTTCTGAAGAGACATGGCTCAGATATAAGAATACTATATTGACAGCTAGGTGTCAGCTTTGTATTATTGAAATTACTAAGTGTAAACGTAACTTCTCGCTTATGGAAATCTCTTCCAGCCCCTCTCTTTCTTGCGAATTCTCCATTAATTTATCCCGAAAGTTTTCATTCCTTTTATAATGTTCGTTAATATTTTGTTCGTATTCTCGGCATATTTAACAAATCATAAAATATTTGAAAATGTCTTCAGTACTAATTGATATTATTCTTTTTATATATATTAATATTTATATTTTAATTGCTTTTCTTTTTCATTTATATCTCATTTTCGTTTCCGGAATAAAAGACAATTTCCTGGCTTTACTCATTTCAACATTAAACAATCTTCTTAAACTTTCTTATTAGCCCTTCTTTCATTATCGTAAATTACCAACAACCAAATTAAGGCGTGTAATTTTTGAAGATAGATAATCAAAGAAAAGCCCTATTTAGATATAACAGTTATCTCCCTTTAATTTACTACTTTTAATCTTTTCGATGAAATGAAGATTCAAATCAATGGTGTCACTGAAGCCAATTTTCTGAGACATTTGACATTCACTGTTATGAATCGAGCCCCTAATGTAAGCTCAGGCCCCAGTATACCATCCTTCCATAACTTTGGAAGAGCTTTTGACCATTATCCAGCACCTGAAGGGTCCCCAAAAGATGAAGTATCGAGGGGACTCCAGTAGTTTTTCCACGGTATTATTGTAAACTCGTTTTAAATAGACCTTGCGTCATATTCTGTAGAGAAATACACGGAATATTGAATCAAAACAAATCCTATTTATCAATTTTCTAAAACGCAATTGCACAAGTGTTTGATACTCAGTGATAGTCTAAATCATAGTAAATATAATGTTCTTCTAGGCGATCTTTCTGGATAGCTAGTGGGATTCACGTGTATTTCCACACAGTTCACCCGCATTCACACGCAGCCATTTTATATACATACTCATACACTAATTTTGTCTCGAGTGTTTCTTCATTCACGAAACAGGCGGCTTTCAAGTGATGTTCCTTTGCTTTTCAGCGTTTTCGCGGGGATTATAAAAATCGATGACACACGTGTTAGCAGATCGGTTCTAGACCAGTTGGAGTTTCAGCTGCCCGCGATAGCGGCATGCTATCGCGGGGACATGTTTCTCAGTCTTACCCAATTCGCTCTCACAGGACGCAATTAGCTGCTATTTATTTCTTAAAAACACACGTGCACAATCACTCACATCTTCTAATTGGAACTTTCTTCGACTCAACATCAGTATGTATATTACATTCTTTTTCTCAGGAACGGTATACAATTATTGACTTTAATTTATGTTTCTTTACAAGGGGAACAACTTTTTCTTCTTAATTGCAACTATGTAAACTTATTGCTAATACAATTAATTGTTGTTTTTAATTTTAATAAGCGTCATTGTTGTCTTATTTACAAATTCAATTACACGAGAACGAACCAAATTACTTATACATTTGCGGATACCCGCGTATCCGCAACAAGCTCAGACCGGCAATACATCTCATCTAGTTTATTTTAACAGAACCACAAAATTTGTCTTATTTAGTCTCGATTGAAATAACCATATTAGTAATGGTGTCAGATACGATTTTTCTAACCAGCCCTCCAGCACAAATCGTCCAATTTAATAGTCTAGCCGAATCATACCATGTGACATGCAATGTGGATCAAAATCACTATGCTAGTAATGGTCTTTAATACAATCTTCCTAGCTAATTTTCAGCCACAAAACATCCGGTTTAGCTTATTCTAGTAGAACCGAAATGTTTCTTTTAACCAGTGTCTTTTGATTTCTACGTTTTAGTAAATTATTCTATTTCTAGAATTATAATATATGAAACTAGCAGTATAGCCCGGCGTTGCTCGGATGTAATGAAAATGTTAAAACTAATCCATGGTCCTGGAGTTCAGACTCTCTGGACGTTGGCACGAAAGACTAAAAAGCAATAATTGTTTCCAGTTAAAGCGAAACCGTAGACTGAAAGAAAAATGAATGGATGTAAGTCAAATTTTGATTTCCTGGTATCGATATCAAATAAGTTTCGTTTCGTCGTAAACTGAATTTTGAAGGCTAAATAAGTCCTCTGAGTATATGGTATCATGGCTGAGACTAAGAACTACAACTACACCGACTTAGAGCCAAACCCGAAGTAAAAACTAAAATAAAAGGGCTGAAAAAATACAGACATACAGGCAGATAAACAGACACGCATACAAACATCTTGCCTATTATATATATATATATATTATCGGTTTTCTGCACTATTGTAAGGATGGCAACCTTGAAACTTCTGAATATTGCTTCTTATGTCTTTGTCTATGAGTGTATCAAATTTGATTAAAATTGGACAAATCCTTCTATAACCCGATTTTTTCGATTATCGATATTTATCGGGCGTATCTCGACACAAAAATTAGCTATGAACACTCGCAGTCGCTTTTAGTACAACTGTGTAAATTTTCAAAACAATCATTTCAGCAGTTTCGGAGTCTATAGGTAACGGACACACACACACAGACACACACACACACAGACAAAGTTTCATTTATAAATGAGTTTATGGGCCTTGTGCAAGGACGAATTAAAGTTTTTAAACACCGATCACCCCTATTTCGGTTCAGAACCATGGTGTTCTATACTATTCTCATACTCATTGTATAACTAAGGAATATAATTGGAGGTCTTTTTCAAAATGGTTCAATTTTAGCAATTTTGGAAAAATGTCATAGCAACATTTTTGATAAAATTATATTTCATTAATTTTGCAGCACAGTAATATTATATTTGCTTTTCCTTTATGCTTGTGAAATGATAAACTAAAATACAAAATCCTTTTTTAATATACGCTTTACAAAGAAAAGCACAAATTATTAATAAAAAATAAATGTCATCATTAATATATTTTTTGTTATCAATAACAACATCTTAGAGAAAATATTTAATTAACTTTATGTAAGAAAAGCACTTTTTAAAGTTCGCAGTATCGAGATGGAAAAAGCATCAGTAGAAATATATCTGTCAAAAATTGAACACAAAACATTATAAGATACAGTAGGCTCTTGTATCATTGAAAAACATCTTGAAAAATTGGATTAATATATTATTTAAGTAATATTGGTTTTAGTTAAAAGTATACTACTTGTTTTGATTTTGTTATCAGTAATATTTTCTCACCAAAAATGTGGTAAAATATTTAGATTTTTTTTACGTGTTAGAAACATAAGCACAGATTATTCCAGATAGTAACAGTTTATCATTATTTTTTAACCCTCTAGGGCCATTCGTATCATATTAGTGGGGGATCTGTTTATTACTTCATAACAATATAGAACTGATCCCCCACTTTATGACAAGTAGAAGCCTTAATCATATTATATTATTAACCCTCTAGGGCCATTCGTATCATATTCGTGGGGGATCTGTTTATTACTTCATAACAATATAGAACTGATCCCCCACTTTATGACAAGTAGAAGCCTTAATCATATTATATTATTAACCCTCTAGGGCCATTCGTATCATATTAGTGGGAGATCTGTTTATTACTTCATAACAATATAGAACTGATCCCCCACTTTATGACAAGTAGAAGCCTTAATCATATTATATTATTAACCCTCTAGGGCCTTCGTATCATATTAGTGGGAGATCTGTTTATTACTTCATAACAATATAGAACTGATCCCCCACTTTATGACAAGTAGAAGCCTTAATCATATTATATTATTAACCCTCTAGGGCCATTCGTATCATATTAGTGGGGGATCTGTTTATTACTTCATAACAATATAGAACTGATCCCCCACTTTATGACAAGTAGAAGCCTTAATCATATTATATTATTAACCCTCTAGGGCCATTCGTATCATATTGGTGTCTGTTTATTACTTCATAACAATATAGAACTGATCCCCCACTTTATGACAAGTAGAAGCCTTAATCATATTATATTATTAACCCTCTAGGGCCATTCGTATCATATTAGTGGGAGATCTGTTTATTACTTCATAACAATATAGAACTGATCCCCCACTTTATGACAAGTAGAAGCCTTAATCATATTATATTATTAACCCTCTAGGGCCATTCGTATCATATTAGTTGGAGATCTGTTTATTACTTCATAACAATATAGAACTGATCCCCCACTTTATGACAAGTAGAAGCCTTAATCATATTATATTATTAACCCTCTAGGGCCATTCGTATCATATTTGATACAGTATGAAAACAAAAGCCTTGAAAGAAATATTTTCCTGAAAAATTTTGTAAGAGAAATATTTTATAAATTTCAAATGAAAGCAGTACTGACTGCTCAGTCAATGAATACCAAATGTTTCCTTATAGGGAAATACCAAATATTTCCTTATAGGGAAATACTGTATCAAATATGATACGAATGGCCCTAGAGGGTTAAGTAGTAATTAGTGGGGGATCTGTTTATTACTTCATAACAATATAGAACTGATCCCCCACTTTATGACAACTAGAAGCCTTAATCATATTATATTATTAACCCTCTAGGGCCATTCGTATCATATTTGATACAGTATGAAAACAAGCCTTGAAAGAAATATATTCCTGAAAAATTTTTAAGAGAAATATTTTATAAATTTCAAATGAAAGCAGTACTGACTGCTCAGTCAATGAATACCAAATGTTTCCTTATAGGGAAATACCAAATGTTTCCTTATAGGGAAATAGTGTATCATATATGATACGAATGGCCCTAGAGGGTTAAGTAGTAATTAGTGGGGGATCTGTTTATTACTTCATAACAATATAGAACTGATCCCCCACTTTATGATACGAATGGCTTTTTTTCATACTGTATCAAATATGATACGAATGGTCCTAGAGGGTTAATCATTTCACATCAAGCAAGTCATTGTCGCTGGTGCACAGGGTTTACAAGGAGACAACAGGAAAAAAGAGGGATCAAGTTACTGGGGAGGTCGAAAAAAAGATAAGAGAAGGTTGGGAATCAAGAAGACAGAAGTAACTGGCGTTACACTTCAACTTTTGTAGTTGGTTATTGGTTGTTTATTTTATGGCACATCAACACCTCGGCGGGTCATTTATTGCCAACTAAATTTTATTTATTTATTGCTGGTAATAAATGTATTGCTGTTTTTTTATATAAGTTTTGTATCTAGTAATATTTTTTCTTCTTCGAGTATCAAGAGTAATTGAGATTTGTTTTTAAGGGCAGGGTACCCATGTCCTACCCTATTATTTAACCCATAACTGGAGGGAAGGGACGGATTAATACCTTTCCCAAGGGTACCAGTGCTTACGTGAATGCAGGGTATTCAACTGAAATTTGAACTCGGCTTACCGATTTCTTTTCCGAGCCGATATCCACTGCTCCACAACACACACCGGTCACAAAACGCTTACAGCACGGGTATTCCCAAGCGGTCACCGATCTAAGTATTGACCAGGCTCAACGTTGCTTAACTTCGGTGATCGAGCAAGAACCGGTGTATTCAACGTGATATGGCCGTAAGCCAACTAGAGTATAGCTATCAAGCAAGCAAATATATAGAAGGGGTTCCCAAATGTGGGAAATGGGAGAGAAGAAACTATTAAAGAAGAAGTGATGGTTATATTTGATTATTTTGACGGTTATAGGGGTGACCTAATTCCGAGTCTAGTAGCCCGGGTAAATTCATAAATTCGGGGCACCAGGCAAAAAACAGAATAGAAGCCAGTATAACATTTGTAGAAAAGACAGAGGGAAGCCACATCGAGTCGATGAGAAATATAACTGAAGTCGAGCTGCTATATTAGAATCTGTTATATTGCAGACCCTTCTTTGGATTTTGTCGAGGATCCAGGGATAAATATCAGATAAACTCTATCAGATATGGCAACAGTATTCAATGCACGGACGAATGGTAAATTTATAAAAGTGTAAAAAAATCTTCCTTTCCTGATACAGCGACCAAACTTTCTTAATGGTAGATGTAGCTATTGATTCAATGTATGATTCAGGTGGCTTCACGTTGAATACACCGGTTCTCTCTCGATCACCGAAGTTAAGCAACGTTGAGACTGGTCAGTACTTAGATGGGTAACCGCTTGGGAATACCAGGTGCTGTAAGCGTTTAGTGACGAATGTGCGTCGTGGTGCAGTGGATATCGGCTCGGAAACAGAAATCGGTGAGCCGAGTTCGAATTCCAGTTGAATACCCTGCATTCACTTAAGCACTGGTACCCTTGGGAAAGGTATTAATCCGTCCCTTCCCTCCAGTGATGGGTTAAATAACAAGGGTAGGACTTGGTGACCCTGTCCTTAAAAACAAATCCCAATGAATCTTGATACTCGAAAAGAAAAAAGTATTACTAGACACAAAACTTATATAAAAACAACAAGAAATTGCTTAAGAAAAAAGATATTACCAGTAATAAATAAATAAAATTTAGTTGGCATTAAATGACCCGCCGAGGTTGATATGCCATTAAAACAAAAAAAATCAACCGAATAAAATCCACTTCAGGTTGGTTGAGAGACTGAAGCCAAGAAGGCACAGTGTGTTGTTTGCTAGTATCATTCATAAAGATGGAAAGTAGAAAAGTTTCTCTATGGTGAAGCGAGAGCAGCTTCGTTTTGGAAGCATTAAAATCTACGAGCCACTTCTTGCCCTAATCCATCACAGATTAGAATGGGTTTTTGAATAACAGAAGCAAGGTTTACTTTGTCAGCCTTTGCAGATTTCTTATTGAGATAGGCGTAAATGGTGCTGTCATCTGCATAGATGCCTGCATTGGAACTGATTACATCAGGAAGTTCATTAATGGAGATCAGGAAAAAAGTACCCGCATTAGTACAAAAGGATCTGGAAGCAGGCCTTTCAAGGGGATCTTAATTTCACGATTTGATAGGAACGAAATTGTTTTATGTAAAAAAATTTCATAGAAAAGAATGCTAAATAAACTTCTAAGTGACAAGTCTGAATTTGCTATATGACATTATTTGGTGAATTCCACAAAAAAAATGTTTTTTGTAATAAATATAAAATATATAAATATTTACTTCCATTAAATGACGCCAAATTATTGTCACAAGTGCACAAAAAAATTTCTTTAATCTTTTAAACAGACTAAATATAAACTAAAAATAAAATTCCTGGCTCTCATTGGAAAGAGAAGCCTTTGAAATAAACCTCTAGTCTGACCCTTAGTTTCTGTGTGAGTTGTCCTGTAGTATAGAACATTATGATTAGATTTTTTTACGTTGGAACAGATTTTCAATTATGAATTTCTAATGTAAATAACGAGAAAAAAGACAACAGTTTTTTTTAATTTGTCCTTAACTGTAACTCTTTTATCTTTTAAATCGATATTTTTAATATATTTATTTTTCACTGATGTGAGATTTCTTAATGTTCGACGAAACAAAGAAGTAATAATTTGATTGGTTCATTAAAATTTCTTTGTAACTATTGCGTGATTCAAGAGAATTTTATTGCGTGCCCGTGTGGACCTGCGTCGGTAATTCGCTTCTTGAAACGTCCAATAACTACAAACATCTGTAAGCAGGTTTGAGTTGTCTCCCCTAAATTCCTCTCTTTTAATTTTCCACTATTTCCCTTCGTATTTTTTTATCACCACTCTTACACGAGTTTGTACTTCACCTAGACTGTCTACCACCCAAGACTACAGAAGCCAGTCTACACATGTATTTAAGCCAGAGTTTGGGGAGAAATGATAATCTCGAGATTTTTAAGGGGTATCCCACATATGTTAAAGATAACGAACCTTCGGGAAAAGCTAGAATTATGCGCTATAAAATAATCATTTTTTTACCAAATTACAAAAAACACATAACTTGAAGATTTTCAACAGTAGCAACAACAAAAATAGATAGCTTGTGTAGCAAAAAGGGAAAAAAGTGATGAAATCAAGATGTTAACTTTATCAGTCAGTGATGCCACACGTGATACACGATTCGGCGATCATGTCTCTTTCGAAACATGACTGACTGGGCAGAAGATTATCCCGCAGTAGGTTGCCATTGCTTTCTGCGGTTGATTGGTTGCCAGCCAAGGCTATAGAACCCAATCTGTCCTAATATTTAACCAATAACTGGAGGGAAGAGACGGATTAATACCTTTCCCAATGGTATTTGCGCGTAAGTGAATGCAACAAATTCAACTGGAATTCGAACTCGGCTCCCCGATCTTTCGTTCCGAGTCGATATCCACTGCACCACTGCGTACATCCGTTAACTTTATACACTCCCCTAAACAAAATATTTGTAAGGAAACTCCAATCAATATTCGAAAGACAATTGGCATTTAGTAAACCTTAGAAAGCTTTAAAAATACTGTCCTGCGAAAAATATTTGATATTTTTTAATCGTTTTTCTATAAGCAAGGCGATAATGATCCTAGGACGCAGGAAGTTACAAGGCAGTGAAAGAGATGGGAATTCTTTAGCGATGAGAAGTGAAGAAAATACAACAAAGAAGCAGTGTTTAGGAAAACAGAACATGGTGGTTGACATTGTATTAATATTTTTGAAGATTGTAGTTAGTAGGTTTGCAAGAAGTTGGAAAGGGGTTCCACAGGTGATAAGTTCAAGAAAATAAACTGTTAGAGTAAAAGTAGCTGTTGCATTTAACCCATTTTAACCCAGTGTCGTCATTTTAAGACAGCATAAAAAAAACTGTAAAAAATAATGGGTATAAATCATTATATAAAACCATTATTATATATAGGTAGAGTAGGGCATATTGATTCATCAATAAAATTTCCTTCCAAATATTGCCCGATTGGAAGAAAAATTCTTGTGATTTGTAAAAGAATTTAATGTTCTAAAACACGAGGACACTGTGTTAACCCTCTAGGGCCATTCGTATCATATTTGATACAGTATGAAAACAAGCCTTAAAAGAAATATTTTCCTGAAAAATTTTTTAAGAGAAATATTTTATAAATTTCAAATGAAAGCAGTACTGACTGCTCAGTCAATGAATACCAAATGTTTCCTTATAGGGAAATACTGTATCAAATATGATACGAATGGCCCTAGAGGGTTAAAATGGGTTAAGTAGTTTACTAGCGAGACCTAGTTGCCAATCTAATAGCACGCTTAAATTCGTATAGTCGAGGCACCAGGGAAGAAAGTACATCGGAGAAGTCTACGTGAAGATAATTGTCAGAAGGACAGAGATAAGCTACGATACATCGGTGAGAAAATGATTAAAGTAGTGACGACTGGTCAGGATCGATTATTTTACTGTGATTTTTCCTTCTTTTTTTTTTTCAATAAGATAATCACAGTAATCAAAAGTAAATGTGTAGGGATTAGGCCTGATTTGAACTCAATTCTCAGATTTTTCCGTTGGAGTCCGTATGAGTTTGTTCCTCAACCGGAAAAAAAACGCCGTTTTTCAAGTCTTAGAAATACCGGGCTGAACTCCAGGATACAAATACGATTAATATGGCAGAAAATTTTATAGTCTCTATGAGTTATTGCCGGACAAAAAACTAGTCCCTTTTCCCCAATAATATTAAACGCAATCTAAATATATTTTCTTTGGTCAGCATATGGCAAATGTAATAAATTTAAAATCATGAAAAATAGATTTTCCTTTTTACGGAATTTCAGATGGAACACACACACACACACACCCACACACACCCACTCACACACACACACACACACACACACACATATATGTATACATATGTATATATAAATATATATATATATATATATATATATACATTTCACATGTACATTCATATATATATATATATATATATGTATATAAATATAAATATTACATTCATATATATATATATAAATATATATACACATATACATTCATATATATATATATATATCTATATATATGGATGTATATGTGAAATGTGTGTATATATATATGAATGTATATGTGAAATGTGTATATATATATGTATATGAATGTACATGTGAAATATGTATATATATATAAATATGAATGTATATGTGAAATGTGTATATATATATATGAATGTATATGTGAAATGTATATATATATATATATATATGAATGTATATGTGAAATGTATATATATATATATATATATATTTATATATATGAATGTATATGTGAAATGTGTGTATATATATATATATATATATATATATATATGCGATTTGTTATTTATATTATATTATTTATATATTATATATGCGTGCTACTTATTTGAAAGCGCTCAATACCAGTGATAGAGCTGACATATTCATATATAACTATATGTGAAGTTATGTTTGTGTGAGCCGCCGGTGGGCGGAAGGGCGTGTGTGTATGTATCTCCGCGTAAGTCAATGGGTGTACAAGTGTGTATATGTCTGCGTTTGTTACGACGACAAATTTCCTCCCAATTTTCCTCCCTCCATGTGTGTGTGTCTTTGCGCACGTAAATGGGTGTACAAATGTGTATATATGTCTGCGTCTGTCATGACGAAACATTTTCCTCCGACTACCATAAAAATACACCAATATACGCTGCCCTACATATCGCCATTTTTAAAAAATTACTTAGTTTGTCTGATAATCGCAAGAGCGTGAAACCCAGGGTCACAAGCTAACATCTATCTATCTATCTATCTATCTATCTATCTATCTATCTATCTATCTATGCGCGCCTCTGTGTGTGTGTGTGTGTGTGTGTGTGTGTGTGTGTGTGATTTTGTGTGTTTGTGATTTTGTGTGTGAGTTCTTGTTGGTTTCGTCCTCTTTCCGTTCAAATAGATTTACAAGTATTTTCAATCTGTTTTAATTTACTTTGTCAGGTAAAAGATTGTGGCAGGTCTTCCCAACAGAAACAGGTAGGCCAGAAGAGAAAGAGTGAGAAAGAGAGAGAGAGAAAACAGACAAACAGAAGCCTAACAGAAAATTTACTAAACGTAATATATATTTATGTCAATATACGAGATCTGAACAAGATATGCGCCATTTTAAAATAAGCTGTATGTAGTAGATTTTACTGCGTTAGTCCTAAGTATTTGAAAAGTACACTGAGCTACTTTAGTCGACATTACATTAATACGTAGAGACGGCAGCCATTTTCATACTAAACGCAAACGTCAGGCTCGAATATTTATATATACAGGTCATTGATGCATTGTGGGTAATCTATTGTATTGTTCTAATGATTAGTTCATTGGTGGTAACGGTTATTTTTTGAATTGTTCCTAATGGATAGAAATAATTGTGATTGTGGATGCAGGTTTAGGTATTTATAGTGCTGTAAACATTTTATTAGTTATTATTGTTTATTTTATTGTTGGTTATTAAGTTTAATTGTGTTTATGTATCAGTTCATAGTTAATCTGTTTATTATTTATTATTTCATTTACTTATTTATTGATTTGGATGAATTTACTTTACTTATATTTGTTTGTTTTGGTTTTAATTTTTGTTTATTTATGTCCTATCTTATGTTTCGAATAACATCGTAAGAATTTGTTTCCTGTCTGCATTTTGAGACGAGTTCTGATCGGTCATTTAGTAGTTTGTGTTGGTCTCAGAAGATAGTTATTGCTTTTTTCTCCTCCAGACAAAGATTACAGCTTTTGAATTTATTAAACAGGCTGATGCTGTTTATTTTTTCTTACGTTTTTGGTGTGATTTGGTTTTAATTTTTAAGTTTCCAGATATTTTTCGAAAGGATTGTGTTTTTCACGTATTTGTTATTTGTAAATGATGTTTTGCGTCCATAGTTTTTTGTTTTCCAGAGTCCTTTAGTTACTCTTATGTACATTATCTGCTGATTTTACAGTTGCTTGTCATATTACATTGTTCTACAATTGTCGTTTAAAGAACTACGGAGGGTAAAAGAGACTCAGACTCGAGAAAGAACCGGGAACCAAATCCTAAACCGGAAACAAGGTATAAACCTCTACTCCTGTTCAAAGTGTAGCACAGACGATAAAAATTCAGTTCAGTCAGTTAAGTGCCATACGTGAAACACGCTTGGGCGATCATGTCTCTTTTGAAACATGACTGACTGGTCAGAAGATTATCCCGCAGTAGGTTGCCATTGCTTTCTGCGGTAGATTGGTTGCCAGCCAAGGCTATAGAACCCAATCTGTTCTGCTATTTAACCCATAACTGTAGGGAAGAGACGGATTAATACCTTTCCCAATGGTATTTGTGTGTAAGTGAATGCAATGGATTCAACTAGAATTCGAACTCGGCTCCCCGATTACTCTTATAATATTTAAAAAAGAATTCGGTAATAAGCAACTAGTGTTGATAAAAGTGTCAGATATAAATTTGAATAAAATACTGTTATCTTTGGCTTTGAAGATTGTTCTTTTCTGTCGTTAACACTGTAAATTACTCTGTGAAGTATAGAGCCACAGCTTCACCACATTTGGTTTATAGATACAATTATATTAGTATATATCATATTGGTATAAAGTTACAGCTCACCATGACTGGTATCGCTGCTGTGGTTTCAGTAGCAAGTAGGTATGAAGTTATAACACATGGCCTGTTGGATCAAAAGTTATCCTTCTCCCATACCTGGGAAGTGTTCTAACAAAAGAGAGAAAGTGCGACAGAGAGATCCGAAGGCGAATTGGCATGGCAAAGGAAGCATTCCAGAAGTTGAGTAAAGTATTAAGAAACAGGATAATTTCGCTAGAAACAAACTGGATTGCTATATGATGTCAGTTCTTCAATAAGACAGTGAATGCTGGACAATATCATCGAAGATGAAGGAAAGACTTGAAGCAACTGAAATGTGGTTCTACAGAAGGATGCTACGAATATCATAGATCGAACATGTGAGCAATGATGAGGTTTTGGAAAAGATAAAAACGAAAAGGAAATTAATACTGAGCATCAGAAAGTTCCTGGGACACGCAATGTGGAAGGAGGGCTTGGAGAACCTGATACTAACAGACCAGATTGAGAGAAAGTAAGACAGGGGAAAGTAGCGGATAACATATTTGAAGGACTTGATCAGGTGGATAACGGAACGAGGATATATTTAGGCGTGCTAAGAGCCACCAGGGATAAGGAGATGTGGAAAGCCATGATCGCCTACGCACTGAACGGACAGGGACATAAAAGAAGACGTTTAGTTGACGATCAAAGTCAGAGGGTCTAATGTATCTTTCTATTTATATCTAACTGACCGTATCTTAGATAAATTTCCAAAGGCTTACGTAACAGTTCCTTCTGAAATTGAAATTTTACTCTTAATTTTTTTATCATTTCACCCCAAGCAAGGCAAAACTGTTACTGGTGCGCAGGGGATTACATAAGCGGCGACTTATGAGAAAGAGGAACAAATGACAGGGGAGCTCAGAGAATGAGTAAAAGAAGGATGAGAACACTGGCGGGAAAATAAACAAATATATTGGTTAATAAATAACCGGAGCATCTATTAAAATATGAATATCCACTAAAAAATAACGTTTAAGTAAAAAAACTGTCGGATTAATAAACAGAAATTCGTCACTTCTTATGAAATTACTTTGTTTACGTGAAAATTTAAATCTACCATCCGTCCGTGTATTGAATACTGCTGGTACATCTGGTCGGGTGCCCCTGCTGTTCACCTCGGGGTTTTGATAGAATCCAACGTAGAATCTGTAATGTGATAGATACAGACTTGGTAGCTCGGCTGCAGTCGCTATCTCACCGGCGTGACGTGGCTTCCCTGTACCTCTTCTATAAATACTTTCACGGCTTCTGCTCCAATGAACTTAGATCACTGGTGCCTCCTAGGTATGAATTTACTCGAGCTACTAGATTAGCAATTTTTACAGTGAAACCGATAAAATGTAACCGCAATTTCTACTCTAACAGCTTCTTTTATCGCACCTCCCGCCTGTGGAATTTCCTTCCATATACTTTCTTCCCCGACAGCTACAATCTCCAGGAATTCAAATGTAAGGTCAATAGACATCTCCTATCTCACTAACTTGCATCCATTCTCTCAAGCTCTTTTTCATCTACTCCACTCTCATCCTCGGTATTCTCATCTGTCTATTACCCACTCCCGACATTTCCCATAACTAACCCCTCTTTCTCATCACTTTCCTCTATGTAACCCCCTGCGCAACAGTGGCAGCAGAATGCCTTGCTTGGGGTGAAGTGATTAAAAAAATATCTGAGCATATATGAATCTTTCGAGAAAAAAAAAATGTAAAGGCACTATTCAACTTGGCTAGAGTTTCGACTCAGTTCGTGTCCAAGGGATCTAAATCACACCGGAAATAACAAGGCGTTTTATTGATCAGGGGGTCGCAGGTTCGAATATTACTGTAGAGCGCATTTATTTGTATTATAAGATTTCCCGAATATTCAGGCAGTTAGACGAAAATAAATAAATATTCTATTTAATAACCAGACGGAATGTCTACTCACATATGAGTATCCCCTCAAGATATCGTTTAAATAATGAAAATTTATCATATTAATGATTACAAATCAACCGATTTCTTTTCAAATTTGAAACATCTCTCTCTCTCCCCATCTCTCTCCCTCTCTCTCACTCCCTCTCACGTTATCTATCTATCTATCTATCTATCTATCTATCTATCTATCTATCTATCTATCATAAATCTACTTTCAAATTTGCTATATTTATTGAGTTTAATGTTCAAAATTGGAGAGACCTTTGTAGATACAGACTGTGTAGGTAACAGAATCAAGTGATTCGGTGATACTTTATTTCATCATGAAGTTTGCTTGAAGCGTGAAACTAAGTGTCACCATGCTGTATTTGATTCCTATGTCTTCTTTCCCACTTTCTCGCTCTCAATCTTTTACACACACACACACACACACACACACACGCATGCACGCACGCACACACACACACGTTTGTGCGTATGTCTGTGTGTAAGAAAGATGAGATTATATAAATCGGCAGACTATTATCACGTGAATTTGAAGCTGTTTCTTTAGCATTGAACGCTCAATATATATACATATATATATATATGTCTGTGTGTGTGTGAGAGAGAGAGAGAGATTGAACAAATTGAAAACAGTGTGCTTGCTTATTTTTAATAAAATCCGTTCATACTCACGCATAATCTTTTGCGTATTATAATTGAAAGATGTCAGAAATGAGCTGTAACGTTGACAGTTGTTATTATAATTCATTTCTCAGTATTTCAAAGTACTTTCAATCTCTTTCCGAGATCATCTTCAGCAGTGTGAGTTATGGTAACAAAATATAACCGTAAAACTGTTTTGCTAAAAATTGCTGTAAATATTTTTTCTGCTTCAAATATAACGGTTGACAAATTGCTATCGTTCATTAGAACGTGAAAATTATCCCAAATGGATTTTTTTATATGTTATAATGTCATGGTCATGCACGTGTTAAAGTATGAAAAAACTGTTCTTTTAACAAACATTTTAGAACATTACTACAGTATACATAATTGATTCTATAAATTGACGGCTTAAGTTTTAATGAATATTGCCTCGAGAATCTGTCGTTGGCTTTCGTTGTTTTCTTGGTGAAGGATAGTTGTGTTATTGATCATTATTTTTTTTATATTGTGAGCGTAGAGAGGAATGTTGCTGTAGACGTCTAGAAATGGACGAATGGTCAGACAAATTATAATGTAAGACATCTTGTTAATGTAGTTGTTGTAAATTATAATACGCGAATGATTATCCGTGAGAATGAACAGATTTTATTAAAAATAAGCAGACACACTGTTTGCAATTTATTTAATTTCACATGTCTAAAAGAAAAATTGCTGCCTAAATACACAAATATATATATACATATATCAGCATGCAGTGTGGGTATAGAAGAATCCAAAGGAATATCCTGTATATACAGTGGTAGGATAACTCTCTAAGAGAGCTCTAAATATGTATGTATATAAATACATATAGAGCAAATATAAGAAAAATTAAAGCAGACAGGTTATTTCATGGTAAATTGGAAGTGTAGGCTCTTTTCAGGCGAACCATCATCAGCTTTCGTCTTAATATTACAAAGGATTTTACACTTATATATATATATATATATATATATATATATATATATATATATATACATACATATATATATACTTATATATATATACACATACACATATATATACATATATGTACATATACATATGCATATATATACATATATATAGATACATATATATACATATATATACATATACATACATATATACATAAATATATATATACTTATATATATACACATACACATATATATACATATATATATATATACATATATACATACACACATATATATACATATATATATACAGACACACATATATATACACATATATATATAAATAAATATATATATACATAGACATATATATATATGCATATATATGCATATATATATAAATTAATATTCACTACTTAAGCACAAAAACAAAAGAGATTTTTTCTTGCTGTTACGCTATACCCTTAGATGTCTATGAGTCTATGGAAATTTATTTATATTACATTGATATTATTATGAATCACATCTCTAAATGCATATATTACCATATTTTACAATAGTCTCATAATTTATTTTATGTAAATCTTTTTTATCTTTGTTTATGAATTCTGTTCAAAATAAGTGGGAGGAAATTGCTATGCAGACATGCGAATGGATAACCACCTGCCACCCGTCTTTCAAGCAATGTTACGGTCAGCTTCACAGTCTTCAATAAAGATAATTTTTAAATTACACTTATGAAATGAGTGTTCTCTGTTTTTACTTCTACAAATGAAACCGTAAATGCAAAAACCCAGTTTTCGTGACATTAAAATAATAACAACAATAAGAATTTCTTCAGAATCATTTCTAAAAAAAATAAAAGAAACAAAATGGTAAAGCTGATTTTTTCTCTTTTATCCAAAGAGCAAATGAAGTTGCTTTTTTCTATATGTAATAATAATAATAATAATAATAATAATAATAATAATATGAATAATAATATGAATAATAATAATAATAAACAGGATAGATCGGATGAGTGGGTGTGGGTGGGTCTTACAAATAATGTTTTTGAAAATTGCTTGTAAAACATTATGATAATGCTTTGCAGAAGCTTATATAGTTTTATCGTGTAGCTTATTTCTTGATACTTTTTAAAACTTTTTAAGAGTAGGATCATTATTTTTTCATTTTTTTCTCGTGTTTTAATTTAGATTTTTCATACGTTTTTATTGATTTGAATGAAGGTTTTACATACTCAAATTTATTGCAGTTACAAGAAAGAATTAAAGAGAGAGAAAAAACGAAACAAAGAAGCAATGAACTTTACTGAAAACTGAGGCAAACATATGAGAATTTAGAAAATCTATCAATAAAAAAATGGATTCTAAATGCTTAAACAGAAAGAGTCAAGATCGAAGAAAGAGAAGACAGACAAATCAAACAAATACGATAAAGGCAAAAAGAAAAAAAAAGAAACATCATGGTTGACAAAAGAAAGAATGAAGACAAAAATAAGAAATGGGAAATGAAAGAAAATATGAAAGAGAGAAAAACATAATAAATAAAGAAAAAATACAAGAAATAAAGAAATTAAAGAATGAAAATTTAATGAGAAACCGAAATGAAAAAGCAATGACACAAGAAAGAAAGAAAGAAAAAAAATGTAGTAAGGAAAAAATGGACTAAAGAAAAGAAGAAAACCAAAATAATCAAACAAACAAAAGTGAAAGGATGAAGTAAAGAAAGAAAAGATAAAAGAAAGAAAGAAAAGAGATAGACCGAAAATAAAGAATAAACGAAAGAAAAGGAATGAAATAAAAAAGAAAGAATGAAAAAAGAAAAAATGATGAAAGGATGAAAGAAAACCAAAATAAACAAAGAACAATGAAAAAATGATCTAAAGATAGAATGGATGGAAGAAAGAATGAGAAAAGAAAGCATGAAAAATTGAATGAAAGAAAGAAAGAAAGAAAGAAAGAAAAAACAAAGAAAGAAAGAAACGAAGAAACAAACAAAAAAGAAAGTATGAACAGATGAAAGAAAGAAAATCAAAATAAACAAAAGATGAAAAATTAAAGAATGAAGTTAAGAAACAAACAAACAATCGAAAAAAGTTAAAAAGCTAAACGATGAAAAAAAATATGGAAACAAAATATGAAAGAAATGAATGACGAAAAAAAAGAAAAAATGGGTATCGGTAAACTAGGAAAAATATTGAATAAAATTTTAAAAAAATAACAAATCAATAAACGAAGGTAACTCGTTAAATTGAATCCGGACTGGCAGTAATGGTGAAAATGAAGAAAGAAAAAAAAATGAAAGACCGTAAAAAATCTTAAAAGGAAAGGAAAAGTTAAGGCAAAGATTAGAAAGAAAGAAAGAAAAAAAGAAAGAAAGAAAGAAAGAAAGAAATTTTGAGTCGAAGCAAAAAGCAAATAAGGAATAAAAAAAAAGAACTAAACAATAACCAAAAGAAAAATCGAGGAAAAACTGAGAAAAATACAAAAGAAAAATAGAAAGAGGAGCGTTGAAAGAAAAGAAGAAAATAAATTTAGAGAATCGAAGCTAAAAAAAAAACATAATTAAACGAATAAAAGAGCGAAACTTAACAAGGAAGGAAGGAAGGAAGTAAGGAAGGAAGGAAGGAAGTGAAATAGAGGCAAAGAAGTACGGTACATAATAGTTTGAAGAAAGACTAAAGAAAATTAATGATATGCAGTTGCTATGAAGAAAAGACGTTTAAACATCAACAGGTGAAAGCTGAGAAAGGGAGAAAAACTAATAATTTAAGAATGAAGATCAGGATAAACAGAAAAGTTGAAAAAAGAATACAGGGAGATAATGTATGAAAAATACATTTTTAGAAAGGAAGGAAGGAAGGAAGGAAGGAAGGAAGGAAGGAAGGAAGGGAATAAATGGAAGAGTAATGAAGATATCAAGTTACCGATGAAAGGAAAGAATAAAAGAAGAAAATTTTAAAGGTGAAGAGAAAGAAGACAGGAAGAAAGCCGAAGAGGAATGGAAGAAAAGAACATAAGCGAAAGAATATAAAACGCCGTAAAGAGTAATAGTGAAAACAATACAAGAATGAAAACGAAAACTTAGAAGAAAAAGAACGGATACTAGACAAGTGAACTTAAGAAATTTTTGGAAAGATTAAAGGACACATTTTAAACAGGAAAAGAAATAGAAAATAAAAGAAAGAGACAAAGGAACGACAGAAACAGAAAGAAAAATGTCAAGAAAAATAATGACGTGAGAAAGAGAAATATTCAAGGCAGTTAATCGAAACCAAATCAAGCTATAAAACGGAAGGAAATTAAGAAAAATTGAAGAAATGTAAGCAAAAAGAGGAAAAACTAAAACCAAAATGAATATAAAGCTTAAAGCCATCATGAGGAAATATCAAAATGTATAATTTATTAACTTGTCTGGCAGATAAAATCTGCACTTACGATAAATTGAAAGACTTTTATTTCAATTATTCGTCTGCTTTTTATATTTTAGAAGTGCAATTTTCACTTCAATTTTCGCGTGAATTTAAAACTTGCAAGTATTATGCAATTCAATCTGGAGACATCGTCTTCATTTTTCTCCACGAAATCTTTCTCTTTCACACAATTTTCCCTCTTCATGACTTCTTTCTTTTTTCTTTTTTGCTTGTTTCTTAAATTGTCAAATTTTTCTTCATTCAATTTCTTGTTTGATTTTTGTTTTTCTATTTTTACTTTTGTTGTTTATTTTTTCTTCTTCATTGCCTCGAATTTACCCATCTAACTTTATCGTTTTCGTCTAATTTTCCTCGAATTTTCCTTCTATCCTTATCGATTTCCTTGAAGTTTTCTTTCTATCTTTATCGTTTTCCTCGAATTTTCCTCACATTTTTTCTTTTATCTTTATCGTTTTCGTCTAATTTTTCCTTCTATCTTTATCGTTTTCGTCTAATTTTCCTCGAATTTCCATCTATCTTTATCGTTTTCGTCTCATTTTCATTTTTCTCTAATTTCTCATTCTATCTTTATCGTTTATGTCAAATTTTCCTTAAAACTCTTCTTCTATCTTTATCGTTTTCGTCTAATATTTCCTTCTATTTTTATCGTTTTCGTCTATTTTTTCCTTCTAGCTTTGTCGTTTTCGTCTAATTTTCCTCGAATTTCTCCTCCTATATTTATCGTTTTCCTCTAGTTTTCCTCGAACTTTCTCTCTATCGTTTTTGTCTAATTTTCCTCGAATTTCTCTTTCTATCTTTATCGTTTTCGTCTAATTTTCCTCGAAATTTTCTTTCTATCTTTATCGTATTCGTCTTATTTTCCTCGAATTTTCCATCTATTTTTATCGTTTTCGTCTAACTTTCCTCAAATCTTTTCTTCAATCTTTATCGTTTTTGTCTAATTTTCCTCAAAATTTTCCTTCTATGTTCATCGTTTTCGTCTAATTTTCCTCGAATTTTTCCTTCTATCTTTTTATTGTTTTCATCTAATTTTCCTCGAATTTTCCTTCTATCCTTATCGTTTTCCTTGAATATTTCTTTCTATCTTTATCGATTTCCTTGAAGTTTTCTTTCTATCTTTATCGTTTTCCTCGAATTTTCCTTACATTTTTTCTTTTATATTTATCGTTTTCGTCTAATTTTTCCTTCTATCTTTATCGTTTTCGTCTAATTTTCCTCGAATTTTCATCTATCTTTATCGTTTTCGTCTCATTTTCATTTTCCTCTAATTTCTCATTCTATCTTTATCGTTTATGTCAAATTTTCCTTAAAACTCTTCTATTTTTATAGTTTTCGTCTATTTTTTCCTTCTATCTTTATCGTTTTCGTCTAATTTTTCTCGAATTTCTCTTCCTATATTTATCGTTTTCCTCTAGTTTTCTTCGAACTTTCTCTCTATCTTTATCGTTTTTTTCTAATTTTCCTCGAATTTTCCATCTATTTTTATCATTTTCGTCTAATTTTCCTCAAATCTTTTTTCTATCTTTATCGTTTTTGTCTAATTTTCCTCGAAATTTTCCTTCTATCTTTTTATTGTTCTCGTCTAATTTTCCTCGAATTTTTCCTTCTATCTTTTTATTGTTTTCGTCTAATTTTCCTCGAATTTTTCTTCTATCTTTATCGTTTTTGTCTAATTTTCCTCGAAATTTTCCTTCTATGTTTATCGTTTTCGTCTAATTTTCCTCGAATTTTCCATCTATTTTTATCATTTTCGTCTAATTTTCCTCAAATCTTTTCTTCTATCTTTATCGTTTTTGTCTAATTTTCCTCGAAATTTTCCTTCTATCTTTTTATTGTTTTCGTCTAATTTTCCTCGAATTTTTCTTCTATCTTTATTGGTTTTGTCTAATTTTCCTCGAATTTTTCCTTCTATCGTTATAGTTTTCGTTTAGTTCTCCTCTGATTTTTCCTCGAATTCTTCTTCGGCATTTTTACAGTTTTATTCTTCTTCCTCTAATTCTTCTTCTATTTTATTTACCAGTATTGTTTTCTTCATTAGATTTTTCTACTACTTTTTCTACTTCTTTTTCTAGTTTTTCGTGTTTCTTTATCGTTTTCTTTTTCTTCACCTTCTGCTGCTTATTCGTCTATCATTATCGTTTTCATTCCTTGTCTTTCAACTTCAATTTTTCTTTTTCTTCTAAAGTTATCATTTTCTTTTTTTTTCTTTCTGTATCCCTTTCTCCTTTTTCTCCTTTTTCTTCTATTTCTACAATGTCAGTTTATCGTTACTTCTTCATATTCTATTTTTCTTCAACATATTCTTTTTTCTTCTATTTTTTTCTTCTTCTGCTACGCCTCTTTATACTTTATCATCTTTTATATTATTTGTTTTCTTCTCCTTCTTATTCTATTTCATTTTGTTACCGTTTTTTTCTTCGAGTTCTTTTTTTTTCTTCTACTAAATCTACTGTTTTTCTTCTTCTAATTCTTATACTTCTCTCATATTTTGGTTTTCTTCTAATTTTTCTCGTTCTTTTTTTCTCGCTGTCTTTTTCTTCTACTTCTTCTTTATCTTCTCAGTCTTTATAGTTTTCATTTATCATTTTCGATGCTCCTTCAATTCTTTTATTTCTGCCTTTATTACGTTTTTCTTCATTTTGTAAATTTTCACTAACATCTCTATCTTTAATATTTTTTCTTCTTCTTCTTCTTCTTCTTCTTCTTCTTCACTTTCTTCTATTTTTCCATCGTTATCGCTTCTATTTTCTACTATTTTTTCTCTATTTCTTCTTCATTGTTTATAGTTTTTCTTCCTTTCTTCCTCATATCTTTATCATTTTCTTCTTTTATTTTTTATATATTTATCACTTTTTTTCACTTCTTTCTCTAATTTTCTTCATTCTCTAGATTTTTTTCTTTTTCTTTTAGATTTAACATTTTCTTCTATTTCTTCTTTCTCTTCATCGCTTTCTTTTATTCTTTTAGTTCTTTCTCTATTTCTTCTTCATTCTTTCAAGATTTTTCTCTTATCTTTATAATTTTCTTCAGCTATTTTCTTCCTCTTCATCGCATTCTTTTCCTTCTTTTACTTTTTTCTCTATTTTCTTCATTCTTTCAAGTTTTTCTTCTTCTATCTTTATCATTTTCTTCTTCTATGTCTTCTTCCTCTTTATCTCTTTCTTTTTCTATTTTTACTTCTTTCTCTATTTTTCTTCATTCTTTCAAGATTTCTTCTCCTCCTGTCTTTATCATTTTCTTCCTCTTTATTGCTTTCTTTTTCTTCGACTTCATTCTCGATTTCTTTTTCATTCTTTATAGTTTTTCTTCTTTTCTTTTTCCTTTTATCTTTATCGTTTTCTTCTATTTCTTTTTATATAATTTCGTTTTTTCTTCTCCTACTTCTTTTTGTATTTCTACTTCATTCTTTACAGTTTTTCTTCTTCTATCTTTATCATTTTATTCTTCTATTTATTCTAGATTTATCGCTTTTTTCTTCTTCTTCCACTTCTTCCTCTGTGTTATTTTTTCATTCTTCAAATATTTAATATTTTATCCTTCCCGTCACCAACTTCATCTTTATCTATATTTCTACATTTTTTATTTGATTTTTATTGTTTTATTCTTTTGAGTCTACTTCTTTTTTTCTTGTCTTCATAGTTTTTTTTCTTCTAGCTATTCTCCGACTTCCTCTATTCAAATTGTTTTAATCTTTTACTTTTTCCGTTTTCTTTCTCTATTTTTATCGCTTCTTCTTCTTCTTCTTCTTCTTCTTCTTCTTCTTCTTCTTCTTCTATCTTTATCATTTCTTTCTTTTTCAACATCTTCTAAACTAATCTTTATCCTCTTCTTCTACTTCCTCTACCCTAATCTTCTCCTTCTTCTTCTTTTTCTTCTTCTTCTAATTCTTTTATCTTTATCATTTTCTTCTTTTTCTACATCTTCTAACTTAATCTTCTTCCTTTTCTTCTACCTTCTTCCTTCTTTTCTTCTTCTTCTTCTTCTTCTTCTTCTTCTTCTTCTTCTATCTTTATCATTTCTTTCTTTTTCAATATCTTCTAAACTAATCTTTATCCTCTTATTCTACTTCCTCTACCCTAATCTTCTTCTTTTTCTTCTTCTTCTAATTCTTTTATCTTTATCATTTTCTTCTTTTTCTACATCTTCTAACTTAATCTTCTTCCTTTTCTTCTACTTCCTCTACTTCTTCTTCTTCTTCTTCTTCTTCTTCTTCTTCTTCTTCTATCTTTATCATTTCTTTCTTTTTCAATATCTTCTAAACTAATCTTTATCCTCTTATTCTACTTCCTCTACCCTAATCTTCTTCTTTTTCTTCTTCTTCTAATTATTTTATCTTTATCATTTTCTTCTTTTTCTACATCTTCTAACTTAATCTTCTTCCTTTTCTTCTACTTCCTCTACCTTCTTCTTCTTCTTCTTCTTCTTCTTCTTCTTCTTCTTCTTCTTCTTCTTCTATCTTTATCATTTCTTTCTTTTTCAACATCTTCTAAACTAATCTTTATCCTCTTCTTCTACTTCCTCTACGCTAATCTTCTCCTTCTTCTTCTTTTTCTTCTTCTTCTAATTCTTTTATCTTTATCATTTTCTTCTTTTTCTACATCTTCTAACTTAATCTTCTTCCTTTTCTTCTACTTCCTCTACCTTCTTCTTCTTCTTCTTCTTCTTCTTCTTCTTCTTCTTCTATCTTTATCATTTCTTTCTTTTTCAACATCTTCTAAACTAATCTTTATCCTCTTCTTCTACTTCCTCTACCCTAATCTTCTCCTTCTTCTTCTTTTTCTTCTTCTTCTAATTCTTTTATCTTTATCATTTTCTTCTTTTTCTACATCTTCTAACTTAATCTTCTTCCTTTTCTTCTACTTCCTCTACCTTCTTCTTCTTCTTCTTCTTCTTCTTCTTCTTCTTCTTCTATCTTTATCATTTCTTTCTTTTTCAATATCTTCTAAACTAATCTTTATCCTCTTATTCTACTTCCTCTACCCTAATCTTCTTCTTTTTCTTCTTCTTCTAATTATTTTATCTTTATCATTTTCTTCTTTTTCTACATCTTCTAACGTAATGTTCTTCCTCTTCTTCTACTTCCTCTACCTTAATCTTTTCGTCTTCTTCTTCATCTTCTTCTTCTTCTTCCTCAACTTTAATCTTCTTCTTCCTTAATCTTCTTTTCTATCTTTATCATTTCCTTCTTTTTACATCTTTTAACATAACCTTCTTCCTCTTCTTCTACTTTCTCTACCCTAATCATCATCTTCTTATTTTTCTTTTTCTATCTTTATCATTTAAATTTTCTTCTAAATCTTTTAACTTCTTCTTCTACCGTAATTGTCTTCTTCCTCTTCTTCATTTTTATCATTTTCTTTTTCTTTACTGCTGCTTTAATCTTTCTCTACTTTCGTCTTTTTCTTTCTTTCACCTTAATCTTCTTCTTCCTCTTTTCTTCTATCTTTATCATTTTCTTTTTCTTTTTACTGCCGTTTTCAATCTTTCTTCTACTTTCGTCTTCTTTTTCTTTCTTCTTCACCTTAATCTTCTTCTTCCTCTTCTTCATCTTCATCATTTTCTTTTTCTTCACTTGCCGTTTCTTTAATCTTTCTTCTACTTTCGTCTTTTTCTTCTTCTACCTTAATCTTCTTTCTTCCTCTTCTTCTATCTTTACTATTTTAATTTCTTCTTTTTACCGCTGCTTTAATCTTTCTTCTACTTTCGTCTTTTCTTCTTCTTCACCTTAATCTTCTTCTTCCTCTTCTTCATCTTTATCATTTTTCTTTTACTGCTGCTTTAATCTTTCTTCTACTTTCGTCTTTTTCTTCTTCTTCACCTTAATCTTCTTCTTCTTCTTCTTCATCTTTATCATTTTCTTTTTTCTTTTACTGCTGCTTTAATCTTTCTTCTACTTCTTTGCCCTCTTTTTCTTCTTCACCTCAATCTTCTTCTTCCTCTTCTTCATCTTTATCATTTTCTTTTTCTTTTACTGCTGCTTTAATTCTTCTTTCTACTTCGTTCTCTTTTTCTTCTTCTTCTACCTTAATCTTCTCTTTCTTCCTCTTCTTCATCTTTATCATTTTGTTTCTTTACTGCTGCTTTAATCTTTCTTCTACTTTCGTCTTCTTTTTCTTCTTCTTCTACCTTAATCTTCTTCTTCCTCTTCTTCTATCTTTATCATTTTCTTTTTCTTTACTGCTGTTTAATCTTTCTCTTCTACTTTCGTCTTCTTTTTCTTCTTCTTCACCTTTAATCTTCTTCTTCTTCTTCATCTTTATCATTTTCTTTTCTTTACTGCTGCTTTAATCTTTCTCTTCTACTTCCTCGTCTTCTTTTTCTTCTTCTTCACTCTTATCTTCTTCTTCTTCTTCTTCTTCTTCATCTTTATCATTTTCTTTTTCTTTCACTGCTGCTTTTTAATCTTTCTCTTCTACTGTCTTCTTTTTTCTTCTTCTTCTACCTTAATCTTCTTCTTCCTCTTCTTCATCTTTATCATTTTCTTTTTTCTTTACTGCTGCTTTAATCTTCTTCTACTTCTTCGTCTTCTTTTTCTTCTTCTTCTACCTTAATCTTCTTCTTCCTTCTTCTTCTATCTTTACCATTTTAATTCTTTTCTTTTACTGCTGCTTTAATCTTTTCTCTTCTACTTTCGTCTTCTTTTTCTTCTTCACTCTTAATCTTCTTTTCCCTCTTCTTCTATCTTTATCATTTTTTCTTTTACTGCTGCTTTTAATCTTTCTCTTCTACTTTCGTTCCTTTTTCTTCTTCTTCACCTTAATCTTCTTCTTCTTCTTCTTCTATCTTTATCATTTTCTTTTTCTTTTACCGCTGCTTTAATCTTTCTCTTCTACTTTCGTCTTCTTTTTCTTCTTCTTCACCATAATCTTCTTCCTCCTTCTTCTTATCTTTATCATTTTAATTTTCTTTTACTGCTGCTTTAATCTTTCTCTTCTACTTTCGTCTTCTTTTTCTTCTTCTTCTACCTTAATCTTCTTCTTCCTCTTCTTCTATCTTTATCATTTTCTTTTTCTTTTACTGCTGCTTTAATCTTTCTCTTCTACTTTCGTCTTCTTTTTCTTCTTCTTCTACCTTAATCTTCTTCTTCCTCTTCTTCTATCTTTATCATTTTAATTTTCTTTTACTGCTGCTTTAATCTTTCTCTTCTACTTTCGTCTTCTTTTTCTTCTTCTTCTACCTTAATCTTCTTCTTCCTCTTCTTCTATCTTTATCATTTTCTTTTTCTTTTACTGCTGCTTTAATCTTTCTCTTCTACTTTCGTCTTTTTCTTTTTCTTCTTCTACCTTAATCTTCTTCTTCTTCTTCTTCTATCTTTATCATTTTCTTTTTCTTTTACTGCTGCTTTAATCTTTCTCTTCTACTTTCGTCTTCTTTTTCTTCTTCTTCTACCTTAATCTTCTTCTTCCTCTTCTTCTATCTTTATCATTTTCTTTTTCTTTTACTGCTGCTTTAATCTTTCTCTTCTACTTTCGTCTTCTTTTTCTTCTTCTTCTACCATAATCTTCTTCTTCCTCTTCTTCTATCTTTATCATTTTAATTTTCTTTTACTGCTGCTTTAATCTTTCTCTTCTACTTTCGTCTTCTTTTTCTTCTTCTTCTACCTTAATCTTCTTCTTCCTCTTCTTCTATCTTTATCATTTTCTTTTTCTTTTACTGCTGCTTTAATCTTTCTCTTCTACTTTCGTCTTCTTTTTCTTCTTCTTCTACCTTAATCTTCTTCTTCTTCTTCTTCTATCTTTATCATTTTCTTTTTCTTTTACTGCTGCTTTAATCTTTCTCTTCTACTTTCGTCTTCTTTTTCTTCTTCTTCTACCTTAATCTTCTTCTTCCTCTTCTTCTATCTTTATCATTTTAATTTTCTTTTACTGCTGCTTTAATCTTTCACTTCTACTTTCGTCTTCTTTTTCTTCTTCTTCTACCTTAATCTTCTTCTTCCTCTTCTTCTATCTTTATCATTTTAATTTTCTTTTACTGCTGCTTTAATCTTTCTCTTCTACTTTCGTCTTCTTTTTCTTCTTCTTCTACCTTAATCTTCTTCTTCCTCTTCTTCTATCTTTATCATTTTCTTTTTCTTTTACTGCTGCTTTAATCTTTCTCTTCTACTTTCGTCTTCTTTTTCTTCTTCTTCTACCTTAATCTTCTTCTTCCTCTTCTTCTATCTTTATCATTTTCTTTTTCTTTTACTGCTGCTTTAATCTTTCTCTTCTACTTTCGTCTTCTTTTTCTTCTTCTTCTACCTTAATCTTCTTCTTCTTCTTCTTCTTCTATCTTTATCATTTTAATTTTCTTCTACTTCTTATTTAATCTTCCTCTTCTTATACTTTCGTCTTTTTCTTTTTCTACTTCTTCTATCTTAATCTTCTTCTTTTTCTTCTGCCTGAATTGTATTTCTTGTTTTTTCCTCTTCTTCTATTTTCATAGTTATCTTCTTCTACTACTTCTTCATCATTTTCTTTTTCTATTCTATTTTTTGTTTTCTTCTTCTAATAGTTGTGCTTCTATATTTACCGTTTTATTTTCTTCGTCTTCTTCTGTCATGATCGTTTTCTCTTTCTTCTTCGTCATTTCCTATCTTGATTTTCTATCTTTTTGCTTCTTCTTGTTCTTCGTCTCTTACTTCTGCTATCTTTATAATCTTCCTTTTCTTCTACTTCCTCTGATATCCGTATCGCTTTCTTCTCCTTCTTTAATTTAATTATTTCTCAGAATTCATCGTCTATATCTAGCGTTTTCTTCTTTTTCTTCTATCTTCTATCTTTCTCATTTTTATTTTTATTTTTCACATTTTATGTTTATCTTTTTTATTCTTTTTATTCTTCTCCTCCTCCCCTCCTTGTCCTCCTCCTCCTCCTTCTTCTTCTTCTTCTTCTTCTTTTTCTTCTTCTTCTTCTTTAATTCTTCATTATCATTTTATTAACAGTAATTCGTTTTTCGTATATTTCTCGCCGTTTCAGAATTTCAATAAAACCGCTTGAAAATCGCCCGGACCAAGTGGTGAACGCTCAATTGGAGACAATTATTGCCGGCTAATTTTATTCTTGTAAATTAAGCGCACGATGCATGTTCGAACGTGCAAACCTACTGCCACACCCAGTGTGCACACACACGCAAGCACATGTACACGCACACACTTTTATATGCGCACACATACCCGCGCCTACACATATGTAGGCATAAACACGGGAAGTGACGTGATGAATCAATTATAATCTACAGTGGTAGTCTGTGATAAAGGTCATTCTGACAACATTTATAACGAGACGAGATAATCCCACACATAGACAACTGTTTCACTACCTGCCACTTAAGTGCCATTCGGCGATCATGTCTTTTTCGAGTTATGACTGACTAGGCTGAAGATTTTTCCGCAGTAGTTTGGTACTTCTTTCTGCAGTAGACTGGATCCCAACCAAGGTTATAGACACCAATCTGTCTTGATGTTTAACCCATAGCTGGAGGGAGAAGAGACAAAGTGTTTTTACGCGTAGATAAATGCTGTAGATTAAATAATGGGCTCAGTTCATAATTACCTTAAGTTTACCCGAATCGGCTAATACTGGTGTGTGTGTGTGTGTGTGTGTGTGTGTGTGTGTGTGTGTGTGTGTGTGTGTGTGTGTGTGTGTGTCAAAGTTCAATTGTAGGTCACTAGATCATCAAGCAGGGATTAGTTCTATGTTCTGCTGCTGCTAACTACTGAATGCTATGTTAAAAGAAGGAATTAGAAAGACAGAAGGCTTACGTCACTTCTTTTATTGTCTTAACGACGTTTTGGCAGACTAAATGGGAACACTCCCCACAGATTTAGTCTGTGCTTGTCATTAGTTTGTATTTCAAGCTTTCTTATTCATTTTGCTTCTTAGGTCGCCTGATTGGAGGCCATAATTTGAATAACATAAGGTATACAGAGGATACAGTGCGGATTGCAGACACGGAAAGAAAACTACGAGATCTCCTACATAATATAGCTGAAGGGATTAAATAAAAAAGACTACAAATAAACTGCAAGAAAACCGAATGCATGGTCATCTGCAAAAAGAGCAACCCAAAATGCTAAATACAGGTTGGATATATCCAACCTGTATTTAAATCAAGCAGGTGCAAAAATTTAAATACCTGTGAAGTGTTCTAACAAAAGACGGAAAGTGCGACACAGAGAACGAAAGGCGAATTGGCATGGTGAATGACGCGTTCCAGACGCTGAGTAAAGTACTAAGACACAAGAAACTTTTACTAGAAACAAAGAAGAGAGTACTAGATGGCGATGTGATGTCAGTTCTCCAATATGACAGTGAATGCTGGACAATGTCATCAAAGATGAAACAAAAAAAACTTGAAACAACTGAATTATAGTTCTACAGGGGGAAGCTGCGGAGGTTTTGGAAAGGATAGAAACGCAAAGGACATTAATATCGGGCATCAGGAAGAGACAACTAAAGTTCCTGGGACATGCAAAGAGGAAGGAGGACTTGGAGAACCTGATACTAACAGGTCAGATTTGAAGGGTCTGAGCAGGTGGATGATAGAACGGGGGCTGCAAGATGTTACAGGAGTAAGTTTGCTTAGAACCACCAGCAATAGGAAGACGTGGAAGGCTATGATCGCCAACGTCCTGAATGGACAAGGCACATAGAAGAAGAAGCAGAAGAAGAAGAAGAAGAAGAAGACGACGATATTCTCGTCTATATATCTATCTCTATCATTATGTGTCTGTCTACCTCAGCTCATCTATATCTCTCTAAGCCAACCTTTTCCTATCTATCTATCTCTCTATGTTCATATCTATTTCTGTTTATATTTATCTACATATTTCTGTTCATATCTATCTATCTATCAACAATACAAATGACTCTAGACAAAAGAATCTCTTTCCAAAAATATGTCAATGAAACCTGATCTACAAACACCTTTATTTCAAAGAATCAGTCAGTC
>JBBBDQ010000732.1:0-37500 GCA_037127315.1 Ascarosepion bandense
GTATTTAGTGCCTTCTTTTATTACTGAATATGTTTTCTTTCTGTTTTCATGTTATTTCACTAATTGTATCATCCAGTCCTCTGTTGTTTCTACGTATGTTAGTAAGCCAATAGATGTTGTCTTGTATGACAATTCTAGCTGAATAAGACCTCTTCCAACTTCTTTACGGTGTATGTATAGACGGTCTATATAAACCTTTGAATGATGCATCTTATGCTTAGAAAGAAGCTTTCTTGTTTTAGAATCCATTCGCCTGATGTCGTTTAGAGTCCAGTTTAAGATGTTGAAACTATATTGGACAACTGGGATGGCAAGGCTATTAATGGCTATAATTCTGTTCTGAGAATTCACTTCAGTTTTTAATAGTTTTAATAATTTTAAGTCGTAGCCTTCTATAGTACTTTTTACGCACTATTTCTTTCATTTTTTTGTGGTAAATTTTTCACTCATTAACACCTATGTATTTATAAGCATCTTCTAGCTTTAATTCTTTTTAATGTTACAGCAGGGTCTAAGCTAATTGAGGATGTTTGCTGAAGCGATCTATATAAAACTGTACTTTTAGCACATTTATTCAAATCGAATTTCATTCCAGTGTCTTCGTTGAAGCATTTTACAGTTTGCAGAAGACCTTCCGGCTCGTTATCATTCTTAGCATACAACTTTAAGTCATCCATGTAAAATAGATGGCTTATTTTTTGGGGGGCTATTTTATAACCACATTCTGTCTTGTTAAGTTGACTGGTTAGTGCTATTAATGATATGCAGAATAGTAAGAGAGACAAAGAATCACCTTGAAAGATATCTCTTTTGATGTTTATTTCACCAGACTTATAGGTTCCATTTATATGATTGAGGTAAAGGGTTGTTTTCCATTTCGACATACATTTTTTGATGAAATTGATGATGACGAGTAATATCTGGTACATAATTAAAGTCCTTAAGATCCAGGAATGTGGTACACTATCGAATGCCTTACGATAATCTATCTAGGCAGTACTAAGATTTTTCTTTGTTCTGTAGCAGTTTTCCAAGATCATCCTGTTAATAAGCAATTGGTCTTTACATCCGTAACAGCCACGTTTGCACCCTTTATGTTCAAGTGGTAGTGTGGTATTTCCTTCCAAGAAGAAATATGTCTGTTTTGTTCAAATAGATGTTAATAGTTTGTATGTTGTCGTAAAGCATGGAATTGGTCTGTAGTTTTTCGAGTTGTTTGTGTCACTATTCTTGGGTAGAAGAAATGTAATTCCTTTGGCCATCCATGCAGGTATTTTAGTGGAAGCGTTAACCATTTCTTGAAGTTCTTTAAATAATATAGCTAATAGTTAGGAATTGTATCTATTCCTGGAAATTTCCAATTGTGTGCTTTTTTCAGAGCACATTTCACATCCTATTCTGTGATTCCAGCCCATGTCTGTTCTGATTTATTTTTCATTCGTTCTATTTCTTGTGCAATCCAATCTACTTCTTTGTTATGTTTTTTAGGGCAAGCCTATATTTTTTCCCAGAACTGTGTAACTTCTTCCAATTTTTGCGGTGGGGGACTGTCATTTCAGTTCTTTTTTACCTATTTCCCTGTAAAAATTTTTGGCATCAGTTTGAAAAATCTCGTTTTGTCTGTAGAATCTTGATCTTTTCTCATAGCGTCTTATTCTTTGAGCCTTTAGTTGTGGTGTTTGCTTTATTTTTCCTTAGTTGATAGGACTTCATTTTCATTTCTAATGTTGTATTTTCTTTCGACTCTTCTGACTTTTCTAGTTCTTACATTTATTCCTCTTGTCAATTCATCGGGTACTGATAGTTCACTTATAAGTTGTTCAATTTCTTCTTCTATTTTTCTTTTTAAAGGTGGATCTTCATGTCTGCGAGACTGCCTTGTTTTTATTCTGATGTTCAATCTTTTGTTGCTGTTATTGCTGATGCATATATTGCTTCACTGAGATTTTTATGAGTGTTTTCTTCATCGAAAATTAATTTGAGTGCTGCATTTTAGAGCTTAATAGTTTCGAGGTTATGCTTTGTTGGTTGTAATTTTGGGAGCTGTTCTCGTTCCTCCATTGCAATATTTTGTATTTGACTTATATGGTTCTTGATATCTTCCTTGGCTTCTTGTATACTGTTCTTGTTTTCCGTAAAATAATTTTGTTCAATGTGTTTTGAACTTGTTTTATTGTCGTCTTGTAACTGACTCAGATCACACCTTCCAAAATATTTATATCGATATGACGTTTAAAATGATGGCAACATATATATTTATGAAACTAATACTGTTTATGAAAAAATCAAAACACCCTGAGCGTGACCAGAGGGATATATATATATATAACGGTATTTAATATGATATATATCAGTCAGTTAAGTGGCATAGGTGATACACGCTTGGGCGATCGTGTCTTGAAAGAATCATGACTGACTGGGCATATGATTATCCCGCTGTAGGTTGACATTGCTTTCTGCGGTAGACTGGTTGCTAGCCAAGGCTATAGAACCTAATCTGTCATGTTATTTAACCCATAACTGAAGAGAAGAAACGGATGAGTACTTTCCCAAAGGGTATTTGCGCGTAAGTGAATGCAAGGAATTCAAATGGAATTCGAACTACTTTATTATAATGAAGACCCTTATATATATATATATATATATATATATATATATATATATATAGATAGATAGATAGATAGATATGTGTGTGTGTGTGTGTATCAAGTTAAATAAAGAATAAATAATGAAGAAAATATCAAGAACGTTCAAAACATTAATTTTAAACAGTGCTCACTATAGAAATAGAGCTATGAATATTTATTATAAATTATCTTTTAGAACATGTACAAATAATAATTTACTATAAAAGTGTACATTTTGTTTTGGCATTGAAAGAACAATGTCTCATCAGGTAGTTAATACTGATGGAAATAAACGTTGTTTTTGAAAAGAAAATTCAAAAATCTCACTTCCTCTTTATTTATGGACATTTTTCGTACGGGGTAAAGAGGATAGAAAAAGATGGAAAAAACAAAAAAGGGAAATCAAAAAAAAAGTGCGGGGGAAACAAAATGTAAAGAGAGGCACGGAGGAAACAAAGAGTGTGATACAGAAAATAAAAGGAACACAGGAGAAATAACAAGGAAAGAGGAAAACAGGAGAGAAAAAAGAGCTAAGAAGAAAGAGCCGATGATAATGGCTCAGAGAAAAATAGACCCAAATTTAGATAGAAGGTAAAATATAGATAGATACTCATAACGGTAACGCGACGTATGGGCTTAACAAAAGGGAAGAAGTGAGAAAATGCACGGAGGGAAGAAAGTGTTGGGGAGACGAGAAGAATAGAAACGATTGAAATTAGTGCGTCCGTGTGTGTGTGTGTCATTTTCATGTTGTTTTGTTAAGGGAAGGTTTTTTTTATAAATATTTCTTCCTGCATCATGAGTGTTTCATAATCTGTATTTTAGTAGATAGGTATTACTCTGAATTTACCTCCACTACATTCGTATAAGTGTTGGGAAACGTACAATTTCCTGTTATTAACTAGTTTAATGTTACTTCTGAGCAGGGCTACTCTTTTTATTCAAGCCTTGTGTCACCTGCACGTTTATGTTTGCGCATTTTCGCATTTCAGAGCATAAATTACGTTTTTAGAATTGTAGCTCAGATTTGTTTTTATATAGGGTGTAGATGTGTTTTCGAACTTGGAATGGTTTCCTTCCGTTAGTATGTTGTATACCCGACATCTTTTTGTTGCATTGTGTGATTCCCTGTGTTGTGTGTTGCTTGAAATTTGATGAGGTTAGTATGTTTTTTTTTTAAATCTTTGTGTTGGCGTTTGTTTTTAATTTTTTTACCTGTCGTTAAGATTTTTTTATTTTATTATTTTTGTTGAGTAATTCTATGTGTCTTTTTATCTTTGTAAATAATTCTGGGTTGGTTTTGTTGTGTGTGAAGGCGTATGCGAGAATGTTTTCTTTTTCACGTTTATTTTTTGTGTATGTGTAGGGGGGTCCAGAGAGTTTCTAATGGTGTTTCTTCTACCAGTTGGAAACTTTTGTTCATGGGGTATCCTCGAATTTGAAGTGTTATTTGTAGTTCCTCTAGACGTATTTATTATCTCAGCTACTATTGCGCAAATTCGTCGTTCTAGGAAGTAGAGGGTGGATTTTAGACAACTCATAGGGTGGTGACTCTTAAAATGTAAGTATTTTTGAGTGTCTGGGGTTTATGGTAAATATCTTTGATGATGTAATTGTTTCCTTTTTTTATTTCTAAGAATGACAATTCATCATAGCTATACTCTAGTGTGAACTTAATTTTGGTGTGCAATTTTTGGAGTAGAGTATGAAGTTAATTTCTGTCTCGCTATGTTAATCGCCAAAAAATAAACAGTCATCTGGATATCTTTTCCATGATTTAATGAATTCTGTTTTTATGTCTTCTCCATATTTGTGTCCTCTTTGGTTGTATAGGTTATCTAGATATGCTCGTGTTAGTGTTGTGAATGTTGGTGCCATTCTCTGAATACCGGTGCCTGTAAAATTTTGCTTGTTAAATTGGAATGAATTGCTGTCTAAAATTAGTTCTATACTCAGTATAATAAATTATTTTGTGAAGCGTGTGGGAAGTATCTCTGGGTGTTCTTCAATTTAAAATAGAATGGTTTGTTTACCTAGATCATAGGGTATGTTGCTGTACAGGCAGTTCACGTCAAATGTTACTATGAGTATATGTGGGTCTACTTTTTGTGGCATGAAACTTATGAATAATATAATATTCTATATATCTTCTATAAATACTTTCACGGCTTCTGATCCGATGAACTTAGATCACTGGTGCCCCTAAATAAGAATTTGCACGAGATACTAGATTAGCAACTAGATCCCACCCTTTTACAGTGAAACCGATAAAATGCAACCGCAACTTCTACTCCAACAGTTTCTTTCCTCGCACTTCCCGACTGTGGAATTCCCTTCCACACGATTGCTTCCCCGACGGCTACAATCTCCAGGAGTTTAAATGTAAGGTCAATAGACACCTCCTAACACACTAACCTGCTCCCATTCTATCAAACACTCTTCCCATCTGCCCAACCCTCATTCTCGGTATCCTTACTCATCTGTCACCTTCCTCCTGACATTCCCTATGTCTAACCACTCCTTCTCTTTACCTCCCCCTATGTAGCCCCATGCGCAATGTAACGCCTTGCTTGGGGTGAAATGATTTAAAAAAATATATGCTGTCTCTGATGTAGCTTTTTATTTTTGTGGTGTATGGTTGTAATATTTCATCTATTAGGTTGGGTCTGAATTTAAGATCATTAGAGTTTGGGTTGTTAATATATTTATATTTTTGTTCCTAGATAGCTGTTTTAATTTTTTGATTGATGTATCTTAGGAAGTTTGTAAAAATTGGTGTTTTTTTTTAAATAAAGTCAGAAAGAAAATCCTTTTCTTTTTTGTTAGTATTCTACTGTGTGTAAGTCAGAGTTCTTTTATTTTTGAAGCGATGCTTTTTTACTTTAAATTTCTAGAAGTTTAAAGAACTTTCGAGTAGCCTCTACGAGTTTCAAGAACTTCTTGAAAGCTCTGTTTACATGCAGGGAAGGTAGGGTCAGCATTTCAGTTTACTGCCAGTTATTCATGTGCAGACAAATCATAGTCGACAGATGCATTCGTCACAGTTTACCTGAAGAGTTTGTAAGCATCAGGCAGATGCATTTTGCTACGTCTGTGATGAATGTATCAAAACAAGAAGGAAAACGTGTTCTGTGGCAAAATTTACTAATATGTTTGAGGTCTACAGTGCATTGAGAAATGCCGATTGGTGACCAAGGTATACAGCTTTATCGTGTTGATCCCGTCCGATCACTGAAGTTAAGCAACATCGAGCCTGGTCATTACTAAAATGTGTGACTATTTAGGAATACCAGGTGCTGTAAACGTAAGAACCAAGAATGGGCCACCGGTCCTCCATATTTGGGGGTTGGGTACAGGGCTAACAACCCTGCCCCGTAAAAAACAGAAACAGCAACAAAAACGTTGCTGCCCTATGCACCAGTGGGTGTGATGAATAAATGATGATGATCGTTGACCAAGACTAAAGCTCATGCATTGATTTTTCCCTTTTTTCCTGTGAATATCAAATATTTCACGCCCTCTTTTCTCATTGGAGATGTCCCCTAGAAATTTCAAATGTCATTTTAGTTTCCACCTTCTCTAAAACCTCGGTGTCGTTCACACAGTCTATCTATGGTATACTTACTATCTTTCTGTAGCTTCAACTCGCTATTTTATTGTTACAGAGATTGTCTAGCATCCACTGTCAGGTGAACATATATCCCGGAACAGTTCAAAAATTTTTCTTCGTTTCTAATGAAATTTTTCTTTCACTTTATACACTTCTTAAGGTTTTTGAATATATTTTTCCCTACCAATACGACTGTAGATCTCAGGGTCGCACTTTGCATCCTCTGTTACAATGCTTCTCGGATAATTAACTTTTTCAGTTGTTTGATTTTAGAATCCCTATCTTGTAATTTGCGTTTTGAGCTCAGCCTTTTGCTTAAAACAGTGCAATCTGTCTTCACATAGTCCATTCTTTTTTTTTTCTCGCTACCGTCCATAGGAGCTGTTGTAGTTTTCTTTTCGTATCTGCTATCAACATTGTATTATGTACATATCTCATGTTGTTGAGATTCTGTCTGCTAATAATGAATTCTGGTGGGACTGATATTTATCTCAGCATTTTCTCGCTGTATCAGTCAGTTAAGTGCCATACGTGATACACGCTTGGGCGATCATGTCTCTTTCGAGACATGACTGACTGGGCAGAAGATTATTTTGCAGTAGGTTGCCATTGCTTTCTGCGGTAGACTGGTTGCCGACCAAGGCTATAGAACCCAATCTGTTCTGTTATTTAACCCATAACTGGAAGGAAGAGACGGATTAATACCTTTCCCAAGGGTATTTGCGCGTAAGTGAATACAATGGATTCAACTGGAATTCGAACTCGGCTGCCCGGTTTCTCGTTCCGAGCCGATATCCACTGTAACACAACGCACATCCTTCTCGCTGTATACGTTGAAAAAATCCGGGGAGAAGACACTTATTTTGTCTTACTCCTTAATCTATCTGCTGAACTCATCTTCTATCCGTATGAAGGCGGTCTGCTTCTAGTGCATGTTCTTGATTATTCTTCCTAAATATGCCATTGGTGCCGAGCGTCTCTAGAATATCGTTGTGCCAAATTTTATCAAACGTCATTACGTAATCTTTAAAGCACGGATACACATCCTTCTCTATTTGGATTGCTATATCCGGTAACATTCTGAACATAAATATTGTGTTGCTTGTTCTGGTGTCTTTGACGAACTCACACTGATCTTGTACGGTCTCCATTTTGATTCTGCTGTGCGATGTGTTCGCTAGAATTCGGATTATCAGTTTTGTTATATTGGTCATTACGTTGATTGTTCGGTGGGGTTCCCATTTGTTTGCACCTGTTTTTTGAAGCATCGATAATTATAAGTATCATGGGAGACTTGAATGCCAGAATAGGCAATGTGAGGGATGACAAAATAGCTCAAAAAATTGGATTAAGAAACCGTAACAAACGCGGAGAAAAATAATTTTAATGGAGTGCGGCGAATGACAATGTAACTCAACTTCGAAGAACCTCTAATACAAATTATGGACATTAAAATGTACAGGAGAAGAAACAAAAAATATGGACTGCACAACTATCAGCAAGATTTTCAGAAATGCAGTTGTACACTGCAAAGTCTATTCAAGTAGCGACTTTCCTGTTATATGTAAACTTCGGACGAAACAGCGGAAATTGAAGAGGCCGAACGAAGCACCCCTGTTGCAATACAACAGACTCTTGAACGAGATGAAGATGAAGGGGAAATACATGGACAGTGTGAAAAGAAGATACAAGGAACAAAATGGAAGTCAAAATTCGAAGTGGGATAAACTAAGAAAAGCTTTAGTAGAATCAGCAATCGAGATCGATATCAATCCACCTCCACCTGGGACAAAATGTGGCACAAGGCCTTTTTAAAGTGGGTGATCCGGGACATATAGCCCAGCCAAAATTACCTGTCTGACTTTACCCAGTCGTGACTATACCCTTCGGCATAGCCACGACTAGGTTAATGCTCTCCACCCAAAGGCAGAGAGCCGACAGTGACAAGTCCGGAGATAAAATCTAATTGATCTGATCAGCAAACGAAGATCATCTAAAAGGAAAATGGACAAAGAATAAAAAATAAATGGATGACAGATGGCATGAAGAAAAGGCGACATAAACAATACCAAGATACGGAAGAGAAAAGGCGACATAAACAATACCAAGATACGGAAGAGAAAAGGCGACATAAACAATACCAAGATACGGAAGAGAAAAGGCGACATAAACAATACCAAGATACGGAAGAGAAAAGGCGACATAAACAATACCAAGATACGGAAGAGAAAATACGAAATACGAAACAGACATGCTAAAAAGGAATGGTTCAATAAAAAAATGTGCAGAAATAACAAGAATTGGCATTACAGATAAATCAGATATTCGTATAAAATAAGAGAACTAACAGAAGAAAAGGCACGCTGCATATAATCCATTGACGGATCAATGATATTTAAGAAAGAAAAATACTTCACAAATTTTGGAAAATTATCTCACTACGAATGGAAATAACCAGCAACATA
Organism: Ascarosepion bandense; assembly: GCA_037127315.1. Taxonomy (NCBI): domain Eukaryota; kingdom Metazoa; phylum Mollusca; class Cephalopoda; order Sepiida; family Sepiidae; genus Ascarosepion; species Ascarosepion bandense. The sequence goes on from JBBBDQ010000732.1 coordinate 8,703, forward strand.
CAGAAATTCCGACAGACCGGACATATTAAAATCAAAAATAGAAGCTGCTCTGGCAAAATTAAACAGAAACAAAGCGACAGGATTATAGATATTGACAGCGTTAGATGATTTCAGCGTAGTCAGTCAGTTAAGTGCCATATGTGATACACGCTTTGGGCGATCATGTCTAGAAAGAGACATGAATGACTGGGCAGAGGATTATCCCGTAGTAGGTTGCCATTGCTTTCTGCGGTAGACTGGTTGCCAACGAAAGCTATGGAACGCAACCTCTTTTGTTATTTAACCCATAGATAGAGGGAGAGGTCGCGGATTTACTCGAAAGAGGCATGACTGACTGGGCAGTGGTTTGTTATTACATTCTGTGGTAGACTGGTTTCCATCCAAGCCTACCGAACTCAATCTATCCTATTATTTAACCCATAACTGAAGGGAAGAGGCGGAATAATACCTTTCCCAACGATATTTGTACGTAAGTGAATGCAAGAAATTCAACTGGAATTCGAACACGGCTACCCGATTTCTTGTTCCGAGTCGCTATCCACTGCGCCCCAACACACATCCATTTCGGCATAGACAAGATCATAAAAGTATTAAATAAAGAAACAGATTACAGGAAATATAATGTAATTTTATTGAACAACAAAAATAAATTTCCTTTTTTATTGCGGTTGCTTCTTTTAAACCTTCTTCCCTGAAAAACTATAGCAACTAGGCAGAACACCATGTCATTCTTTCAACAGAATTCACTGTCCAAAAAGAGTGCAGACGATAGAGAGTATAAAACGAAGATGAATTTCAGTTGTCAGTAAGTTATTCTTACTACTACACACAGAGAAAAGAGATTTCGCACTCCACCTTACAGTAAGAGATGGGTAAATCACTTCTTTTCCACGAGACTGAGCAAGTCTATTACATTTTGTGTCTACAGTCATTTACTTTGAATTTACCTCTTAATTTGCTTTTGTCATTGTTATAAAACTAACCTCTTGTTCTGTATCTAGTCTGCATTGTTTTCGTTCAATCTTGTTCATTCAGTGTATTAATGACTTCGACGAATAATAGGTTGCAATAAAGTTGAAATATCAAAATAATTTTCAACGAATTCATGATGTCAAAACTTGATCGTTGATTGATGATGACGTTTACGATATGTATAGAAAGTGGTGTAAGTTATTAAAAATGAGTGAACATGTTGCGATAACTGAATATTTATGGTATGAACATATACAAATAAAAGTTTTTGTCAAAATATGATAAGGACTTATTTAACTGTAATATATATATATATATATATATATATATATATATATATATAATATAGTTTATATTGCAACACGAAAATACCTATGTTTCGAAATTTTTATTTCGTCATCAGGCAATGTTAGTTCATTGTTGTGAAAATGAGGAATACATTATTTTTCTTTCAGTCTTAACGGCAAGAGTATCAGTCGATCAAAGCACCTGTCTAGACTATGAGTATAATTATACTGCTTTTATTTAAATTCAGAATACTTTTTCTTCTAATTTTTCATAAAACTCTTAACTTGTAAAATGTTTTGTAGGTATTTATTTAATAAAATTTTAAAATCCATTTTATTATTTTATAAAATTTGTTATATTATTGTTATTACGTGATTTTTCATCATATTTTTATTTCTGCTATGGTCACACTACCTACCAAGTCTGCAGGAAGATCTAAGACAGGTCGTGGCGTGTTGTTATGGCTCCATTTCATGTCTTTTCTATCTCCCCTATCATCTCTAGCGTTACATATACAAAGTTCTCCTTAGTGTGTGGGCTGTACTTAATAAGACAATTTTTTTATATTTCTTAAACTGGGGTTTCCAGGAATTCTTTCAATGTGTTCTTCTGCTACATTTTTTATCATTCCAAGTGCACCTACTGTCACTGGCACAACTCTTGTTTTCAATTTCCACATTTTTATATTTTGACAGTTTTTTCAAATTCCTTGGTTGCTATGTTACAATACCTTGTTATGTTACAATACAATTTATCGGGGGTACCTCGACACAAGACCTAGCTAAGAGCACTCGCAGACGCTTATAGTACAAGTGGGTAAATTTTCAAGAAAATCGGTTCAGCCGTTTCAGAGTCTATAGGTAAAGGACACACACACACAGACACATACACACACAGACAAAGTTCCATTTATAAATAAGTTTATATATATATATATATATATATATATATATATATATATATATATTTGTGTGTGTATATTTCGTCGTAGGCTTGGTGTGTGATTTCTTCCCAGTTTAGTGATTCTTTTATTATCTGGCTGTTCTTTCTTTCATTTTAACCGAATTCTTTCTTTGTCATCTGCTTTTATGCTTGGTCGTGTTTAAATGTTTAGACATGTTTATTTGGATTTAGATGTGATAGTTTTTGTTTGCAGTGGAATTGCATTTAGTCTCGTGCTTATTTGTTTTTGTTGCTACTGGTATTTAGCTAGCAAAGTAAGTATTTTTTTAATGTGTACATTTCCCCATTATCTCATTTTACTTTTTAAATAGTTTCCTTTGGTTTTTAAAGGTAATTATTGCTAATTTATCCTCCAGACATAGTTTGTAGTTTCTGCTATTGCAACTGTTATTGTGTGGGTGTGAACTTTTTATCATTTCCCATTTAATTTTTGGCAGTGGTGTTATTTTCTTTTTAGATTCATATGTATTTTGATAGTGTTGATTTTATATATTTTTGTGTTGAATGATGCTTTCTTTGACGGTTTCTTCTGGAATGCGTCTTTCGCCATGCCAATTCGTCTTCTGATCTAAGCGTCGCACTTTCTGTCCTCTGCTTGAACACTTACCTTGTTTTGGGTGGCAACCAGTCTAGGAGAATAAAAACTGTGACGATAAACATTCACACTTACGAGAGCCAAAGCGTCTAAAGTGTTTTTCTTGTCGGGCTGCTGTGTTGTGATGGGTGCGTGCGCAAACCCACGCCAGACAGTTCGTAATTCCGTCAGCTGCGTCCTCTCCTCTCGCAAGTTTGGTCCAAGAAAGGTATATTCTTCGACCTCTGTCATTTTATTCTAATTGGCACAATCCGGGGACTCTGAGTGAGAACGAGGCTGACGGCGATGATTGGTGCGTCGGCAATGGTTTTTGTCCATAAAAAGTGTCTGAGACATTGGCTGCCAGTGCCGTTGGGGCCATGGTTAGTCGTTCATTGGAGTTGTTGGTTCTTTGGAGTTGTACTTTGTCAATTAATTCTGCGAAAATATGTCTTCACTTTTGTTTCCAGTGTCGTTGACTGTGTGATTTTGTTGTCTATCGTTTTTTTATTGTTCTATTGATTGGAACAGGTCTGTTTATTTGTGTGGGCGAACAAAGACCACTATGGCTCTGTCTCCTCAACCTTCTACATCAACAGTTGTGCCGACGGTGACTCCTTTACCGACGGTTTGAAAGAACGCTCCTGTGAAAAGAGATTTTATTTAATTCCTGTAGATGCAGGACAAGTATAAGGAATATTACAAAGAGAATGAGCTGATGATTATCCCCGAAGTGCGGAAGGAAATAGCTACCAGAACAATTTCCCTGCTGACGTCGTCGGATCCCAAAACCCGAAAATTGGTAGGCGTTAGCCAGGGAAAACATGGAAGAGACACTGAAGACCCCGGAGATTTGCCCAAAAGTCCTGGCCAGGAGATCCCGTGCCATGTGGGATGTCCTCCTTGGTACGGAAGATGAGGCCAAGAAATTGGCCGGCACTTGCCTACAAACGAAAGTAGTACGATTGCAGAAGAATATATGGGTACAAGACGTACCCATATTATGATTCATGGAGTACCTTTGGAGATCTGCTGCGACCACGTGCGAGCCTTTCTGGCGCAATTTGGAACAGTTGAGGAGCTTAACAGGGTTGTTAGCAAGGCAGGAGTAGCGACAGAGGATGTCAGCGCCTATGTGGTCGTAGATAAGCCAAATTTCTTGCGAGTACCTGATGTTCTTTTGAGTAATGGAAGAAAATTGTTTGTTGCCGTGGAGGGACGCAGGCCACATTTCTGGTTCTGTGGAGCCGCTGGACACATGGCAAAAATGTGTCCTTCCAGGAAACAGGAAGAGCAACCAACAAAAACGCCGACAGTACCAGCAACACCGGCGACAAAATCTGAAACTCCAAGTCCTCCATGTAAAACTGACTGGACGAAGGTAGTTAAAAAGGGAAAGAAAGGGATTTCCTCGCCTTCAAACAGGACTCCCTGTCCAAAAATGCGGCTTCTCCCCCTAAAAAGGACGAAAGACAAGATTCACAGCAGCAACAACATCAAAAACAGCAGCGACAGCAGCCACAACGGGAGCAACAAAAGCAGAAACAACAACCAAGCACGAGGGGAGTGCTGGAGGATGGGGAAATGCCTCCGCCGAGCTAATCTTCATTAAAAACAGAACGTGAGGAGGAAGAGGAGGCCAGAAAGAAAAAAGGAAAAATGGACCATGTTGATCGTGGCAGAGGAGAGCGAGCCAGGGTCATTGCCTAGACTCAATCCGCTCCGGCTTCACCAGACAGATCTGTTACCATAATGGGGAGGAGTCAGTCTGCTTCCCAGGTGAGACACACATCGTCACCTTCCTATATTACTCCCTCCCAGCCTGAATCACTCTCCTCCACTCCGACATCACCCTTCTCCCAACCGGAATCATCCTCCTCCCAGCAAGATACACCCTCCCAAAAAAATAGCCAACCCGCCCCCATGGAAAATAAAAGAAGAAGCGGCCTAGTCAATATAAAGACATTAATATATGTAAAATTGATAGGCAGGTCTTAGAGAGGGATCTTTCCGCTCAGAAGAAGACCCTCCGAAGGCCCCTGTTTAAGTTAACATCTGTCGATGGGAAATCGATCGAAGACCCAAAAAATTTTCCTGACGCCCCCGGGGTGCTGACACTTATTAGGAGCTCTGGAGGAAACCTAAGGGTATGGGACTTTGTACAGGGGCTATAGAAACCTTCCAGCTTCTTTCTTATTTCTTCATATGAGCAGAGATAACTTTATGCATGCTTTTCCCATCGACACTAATACAAAATGAACGTAAACTGTCTCATTCGAACTGTCTTATCCGAACTCTGATATATCTTAACTCTCGATGCAAATTTTAACCTATTTTGTACAGCATTTAACGTGAGTTTTAACCTATTTTGCTTAACATTTAACGCTAGTTTTAACCTATTTTGCTTAAAATTTAACATGAGTATTAATCTATTTTGCTTAACATTTAACACGAGTCTTAACCTATTTTGCTTAACACTTAAAAACGCTAGTTTTAACCTATTTTGCTTAAAATTTAACATGAGTATTAATCTATTTTGCTTAACATTTAACACGAGTCTTAACCTATTTTGCTTAACACTTAACGCTAGTTTTAAGCTATTTTGCTTAAAATTTAACATGAGTATTAATCTATTTTGCTTAACATTTAACACGAGTCTTAACCTATTTTGCTTAACACTTAACGCTAGTTTTAACCTATTTTGCTTAAAATTTAACATGAGTATTAATCTATTTTGCTTAACATTTAACACGAGTCTTAACCTATTTTGCTTAACATTTAACGCTAGTTTTAAGCTATTTTGCTTAAAATTTAACATGAGTATTAATCTATTTTGCTCAACATTTAACACGAGTCTTAACCTATTTTGCTTAACATTTAACGCTAGTTTTAAGCTATTTTGCTTAAAATTTAACATGAGTATTAATCTATTTTGCTTAACATTTAACACGAGTCTTAACCTATTTTGCTTAACATTTAACGCTAGTTTTAACATATTTTGCTTAAAATTTAACATGAGTATAAATCTATTTTGCTTAACATTTAACGCTAGTTTTAACCTATTTTGCTTAAAATTTAACATGAGTATTAATCTATTTTCCTTAACATTATGTTGTGGGGTAGTTTTTCGCACTGAATGTTATAATCGTGCTATGTTGGTTGCTAATCGACTTAACACACTCAAAAGGAACTTGGTAATCTTTCACAGAAAACTGACTACTTAGTATTTGGCTAACTGCCGACTAATATCAACTGCTTAGTAGTTCTCCTGAACTCCAACAGAACTCTAAAGAATTCTTATAAATTCTCCAAGAACTCCTAAGAACTCGTATTTATTTTTGTAAAATTACAAAAAATGTGGCACAAGGCCGGAATTGGGGATGGGGAAGGCTGGTCTTCATCTGTCCTGCTTTAACTTAGATATTCACTTTCGTCGACCCTGACACACTTACAATAAACCTTACACCATAATACCACATTTTTACTTACCATTCTTACCAGGTCCACCATAATACCTCAGCTACTCTATGTAGTCCTACTTAACTCCCATATGTACAATTTTCAGTGGAGGGCATGGGCAGAAAATAACAACATTAAAATATCCCCAATGATTTTATACAATGAATAAACGATATATACAAGAAACTAAATAAAATCGTATTAGTAATAAAAGCCCCCTCCCTACTACTCTAATATTGTGACAGCAAAGTCAGTTCCCCGGACGAAAAATAATGCGTGGCTTTAGGAATATAATAACTACATTTATCCGATCAGCAGTTACTCACACAATCACTCACACATTTAAACACCATAACAAAAACGAAAAGCACACTTGAAAAATAAAGAAAGACGCCACGCATCTACCGAAGAACTAACATTGCTGAACATTTAAAGTGGGAAGGGTGGGGATTAAACTAAAAGAAAAAATGGGGACAAAAATAAAAAGGGCCATTGAGCAATCATAACCTAGCTAAGTTAACTATAAAGCGTAAAATAGAAAATCAAAAACTTCTTATTCTAACCTAACAGGGAAGGGGTGCACATGTTCTGCCCAGCACACCCAATATCCTGATGCCTAACCGGCATCAAACAACCACTCCAGGTCAGCACCTTTCACTCGACAGAAACGCGCAAGACTCACCCACCTTTTGCCAAATTCAGATGGAGTGAGTCGTTTCCTTTCCGTCCTGATCTTGACTTTAAGCTGATGCTTAAAGAACAAGATCAGTTGGGAAGAGGTAAACTTCTCATCACCATAGAATTCCTTCTGTCGCGTCGTCCAAATCACGACTCGCATAACACCTAGTAAGCAAAAGAGCACATAGTGCTCAGCCCTAGATAACGGAGGCACGACATTGCTACAAACAGAACTAGCCTCAAGGACAAAGAACTTTCCACGCAGCATACGAACCATGAGATCTTCAAGAAACTTACACAACGGAGCAACAACACTGCAGTGGAAGAAGGCATGATCGACGGTTTCCGCCGACAGCCCACAACGCACGCAGGTTGATTTCGGTGTTAGGCCCGCTGCATTAAGCTTCTCGCCTACCCAGAGAGCCTTCCGGATCATCAGCCAGGTGAGTGATGCCTCATCGTTAGTGAGACATTTCAACCCAGGCGCCCAAGGCCGTATGGAGCGAGCCTCCTGCTTCGTAAGCCCGAGCTCGCCGATTAGTTCATCTTGAACGGCCCCCCCTAACTAACACCCGATATAATGCCTTAAGAGACAACGCTTGGGCGTTGGAGAGGCCATCCGTAGCCCGCAAGAGAAACTGGAGAGCCAAACGACATTCTTTATAGAAGGAGCACTCGCTACGAGGAGTACGGCCGGCCTCCTCCTCCGACAAATGCACACTTCTCAAGGATGGAAAGTTTTTATGGACGTCCTCTTCAACGAGGGCGCCGTTCTCATCCGCCAGCATACACATTCGATCCAGGAATCTAATGCGAAGCGTGTGTTGACGAATCCCAACGCTAGGCATGCCCAGACCGCCCTCAGAAGGATGAAGGTAACAGATCTCGCGACGCACCTTGGGAGCCTTGCCTTCTCCCCAAAGGAAGGAGAACAAGAGTTGTATTAGACCCAAACGAATGGCACACGGGAGAGGAAGTACCGAACGTCGGTAAAGGAGAATCGGGTAGATGTGCGAGGCACATACTTCCGCCCTCCCCTTTAAGGAAAGATTCCTCCGAGTCCACAGACGAACTGCGCCCTCGGCCTTCTCTCGAACCTCCGACCAATTCATTTCCAACTGGAGATCAGGACCGAAAAAGACGCCATGAATCTTGACCGGCCCGTCCGTCCAGAGGAAAGGTCCGGGAAGAGAAACTCCCTTCCACGCACCCAATCGCAAGCCAACAGACTTATCGCGATTGATCTTGGCCCCTGTCACCGTCTCATAGCATCTGATTTCTTTGCTAACTTCGTCAATCTCGGCTTTGCTCGACACAAAAACCGAAACGTCGTCAGCATAGGCGGAGTACCTGGCCGAGGTGGTAGCACCAGGTAGGGAAATTCCGCGAAGGACCGGATTCGCCTTTAACTTGCGAAGGAAAGGCCCAACGCAAGAACGTAAAGCAAAGGCGAAAGTGGACAACCTTGACGAATGGAGCGAGTAATGTGAAAGGCTTCGATCTTACCCCATTCACTTCCACCAGCGCACCGGGGGACTCATACAGCAGTCGGATCCAGGAGCGAAAGTACGGCCCGAAACCGGCGGCGGAAAGGACAGACTCCAAAAACCGATGGTCAACCCTATCGAATGCCTTGGACTGATCCAAATTGATCAGCGCGGCTTCAGTGTCGCTTTTCTCAATGATCAGGCGTACCAAATGAAGGTTGTCCTGAATAGTCCTGCCCTTCACAGCACAAGTCTGCTCGGGGCCAATCAGACTAGGGAGGACAGCCTGCAAACGGCGGGCCAAGACCTTGGCAAAAATCTTTAAGTCAGTGTTTAACATCGTTAAAGGCCGATAATTATCTATGCCACCCCCACCGCCCTTGCTCTTGCGAAGCAACTTGATTACACCCCTGGTGAAGCGTCGAGGTATAGACCCCTGCTTCATCCAGTTGTTATAAACAACAGCCAGCAGAGGAACAAAAACGGACGACTGCCTCAAGTACAGTTCGTAGGGAAGACCATCCAATCCTGGAGTTTTGTCCCGGCCAACCAATTTCAGCGCATCCCAGATTTCCGACTCTGTTATGGGCCCCTCGCACCCAGCCGCTTCAGCCGCCTCAAGGCGGGGAAAGTCAGCCAAATAGGTATCGAACTGAGCCGAGCTCAGACCGGGCTCCCTGGTGAAAAGATCCTGGAAGTAATCACGAAAAGCCCCACATATACCCACGTCTGTAGTCACGGTACGTCCATCCGGCAATGTGATGTCCTTGACATGCCGATGGGCTGCTTGCCTAGCTTCATCTGCACGCAATTCTGCGGCCATATTCGTTGCCTCAGACGACATTCTTTTTAAGCTAGCCCTAATTACCAGAGCTTGATCCTTCTTGATAAGCAAGGAGGCCATCTCGCCCCTAGCTAAGGCTACGTCCCCACTATTACGGGATTTCACTGCCCGATCGACTTTTTTCTCTAATGCCGTTTGCGCCGCTAAATTAACTAAGTTGAGCCGACGGCTATAGTCGGCAGCAAACGACCTAAGTTTGGATTTTAGTGTGTCCCACCACTTATTCCCAACCACAGCCCCCGTCAGTTCCCGCTTTAGTGTTAGTAATAGCTGGTCCTGGAAATCTTGGCTATCAAATAATGACGCGTTCAATTTCCAGTAGCCAGCCAACTTAACCTTAGACTTATCTAAGTTTACACGAACCCGGACGAGCCTATAATCCGTGTAAACTATCGAATGGAAACTTGGACAACCTAAGAGCCCTACGTCGACTCTCCTAACTAAGACTCGGTCGAGGTAACTTGCGCGTACCTTCGAATCCGAGCTGCCCCTATTAGTCCAAGTCCACACTACCTCCCGGGGTGTTCATTTTGGTATTTATCGACAAGATCATTCCTATCGATAAATTCCCGAAATGGTTTCACATCTGGGTTGTTAGTACCCGATCTTTCTCCTATACGATCTTTCTCAGGGTCAAGGACGGCATTCCAATCCCCCGCTAAAATTACCCGCATCGATGTTCCAAAGAACGTCTCGAGCTGCCGAAACAAAGCAGGACGCTCCGTATGGACATTGGGCGCATAAACCCCAATGAGCCGAAAAGACTTCTCCTTTATGGTAATATCCAGCACACAAATCCTGCCCGCTGGATCCGCGAAGACAAGCGCACACACCGCACCTAATGACTTGCTCACTAGCCAGGAAACACCTCTAGAACGACCATCAAAACATGCTGAATAGAGATCGTAATCCCTAGACAGTATGCCGTCATAGTCGCCAGTTAAAAACCGGGTCTCCTGCAAACAACAAACATCCACCCCGAGGCGCTGGAGATCATGAGCGAGTCTCACCCTCCGAGACTCTGACCTCAGCCCCCGGGCATTCATACTAGCTAACCAGAGAGCCATTATCAGTCAGATTAGGGTTGAGGAACTGTACCGAACATGTCTGGTGACAGGACATCGACAGCCCGTCCCATTGAGCCTAGACCCATTTCACTTTTAATAGTGCCATCATAGGACAGGCCGCCAATGTCCAGGGGAAAGGTTAATTTCAAAGCTCTGTAAAGGGAGGGGTGAACATAAATCGGGGTCCTCCCAGAACAAAACTGTTGTAAATTCGCTTGATCTTCGTCGTGGAAATAAGAAAGGGGAGGGTTCGTAGAAAACGAATCATTTGCCTCCCCATTTGCATAGTCCAGATCTGTCGAGTTCCGGCTCCAGATCACACGACCGTCAGAATCCTCTTTGCGTTTGGGAAGTTCCGCGGGTCTTCGACATCTTTGTCGTATAATTTTTGAAATCTAAGCAAAGATTTTAAGCGCTTAGAATGGCTCAGCGCCTTTTGAGCAGTCTCTTCAGATACCCGGCAAACGTCTTCACCAAGATTGAAGGTTGGTTTCATCTTTTTCCTTTTTTCCTCTCCAGACGCCGCTTCAGGGCTTCTTTGCCTCTTACTTTTGTGAGGAGAGAGCGAAGGAGTAGGTGTTGGGGTGGGAGTGGGCGAGACATCAGGAGAAGCAGGAGTAGAAGGGACTCGAGAAGGGACTGGGGATTGATTTTTAAAGGAGGTCATTTTTTACGGGGAAGGGGTCAGAGACTTTGTCATCGGAGGAGGGGCCATCGTATTTTTCCGGGAGGGAGAAGACGGGGCGGAGACGGAAGAGTGGGAAGTTGCTAATCTGGTTGATTTCTTTTTCTCCAGATTTTTTTTTAATTTTCTAAGCTGGAAAATTTTCTCCCAGTTTGGTTCGGCCTGTTTTTGTAAATCGCTTAATGGCCTGTCTTGATGAACCGCCGGGACGTCGCCCTTAGAGCTGCCAGAGGGTGTGGGACTGTCGGTGTCATCCCTAGGAGATTCAGGGGACTGAGGCACCGCTGCTCGGCTCTTCCCTTTGCCTCTAGCAACGACATGCCATACTCCCTCATCCTTGTCCTTGACCACACTTGCGGCAGGCTTCGGAATTTGAGAGGATGGGGGCCGAGACCCCCCCCGGTGTTTGTGAGACACTGGGCCGTGCCGCTACTAGGCCCATTACAGGCGTTGCGGAACTACGATTGTCAGGCTTAGGGGTATTTTGGTCGACAGCGGCCTGATCAGCAGAGACCTTCTTCTCTGGGCAGGAAGAGGACAGGTGACCAGTCTGCCCGCACTTCCAGCAAATTGGTTTTCGACCGGTCACTATGACCGGCATTTTCCGGCCGCAGTAATCCAAGCAGTTGGGGATGGACACGAAGGCTTCTCGATCGATCATAATGTCGAATGTCCATCCCCCGTTCAGGTTGTCGGAAGAGGCTGCCAGTATTTGGCCATATTTTTTAAAATACGAAGCCAGATGTTCGCCGGCAACCTGAGGAGGCACCTCATATATTGCTAGTTGGTCCTCCTTCGGCCTTCATATTCTGTTCTAATGATAAGGTCTTTTGTTATTAGCTCCTTACTGACTATATCCATACAATCTTCCGGTGTGAGCAGCAGTACGTCCCACATGAAAAAGCCCGGACCATTTATTACCCTTTGGGGCTTAACCCCTAGGGACACCATTGATCGGATCACTGTGTCTTTCGTGGAGCGACAAATTTTGCGCGCACGCTTGTCCACCACGAAGACCGAAACCATTCGCTTTTCAAACTTCTGTTATTCCTCGGGTTTTTCCAAAAGTCCGTCATCTTTCAAAAGATGGTCGAAACTTTTAGACCTCCCCAGAAACTCTGCAATGTTTATGATGCAACTAGGTGGGGGCTTCCAGCAAGAGGGCGACTCCCTGGCCTCAGCGTCTTTGGTGTTGTCTCTGGCATTTTCACCTTTTCAGCGGTTTCAACCTTCTGGCCGTTCTCGGCCACCATATTTTTGGTCTCATTGTTTGAAATAGTTAGAGGGGGATAGGCCTCTTTATTTTTATCAGGTGGGCCCTTCCCGGGCGGGTCAAAAATGAGTTTTTTTTAACTGACCGACTTGAGTCGGCCATTTTTATATTTACTCATCGTAATCAATATATCTTTTTTTTTCCTCCGTAAATAATAGTGGAATGGAGAGGGGTAGGAAAAACAGGGAAAATGGTGGGGGGGGGGGGTAAATAAATAGATATGTTACAAAAATTAACCTCACAAGGTAATGGCAAGAACAACAATAATTACAAAATAAAATTAGCCTATACCGGTAAACAAAAATAAAAATAACAAAGCGGCTTCAGAAAAAACTTGCCTTTAGCGGTAAAATTCAACTCTTAAAATATAAGAGAAGAAAATAGCCTTAAATGGCAAAAATTGACCTCTTGAGAGGTTTACCAAAGCAAACACAAATAATCGCCTAAAAGGCGGTAAACGTTAAATTTTACAAAAACAAACTAAACTTTACACGTTTACAATAAACTTCAATACGCAAAAATAAAAAGAGTCGCCTAAAAGGCGATAAACGTTAATTAACTTTAAACCAAGCAAAAATAAACTTTACACGTTTAAAAAAGACTTAAATACGAAAAAATATAAACAAAAGAGTCGCCTGAAAGGCTACTACAGGAAAAGAAAATAGGGGGAGGGTCTAAAAATAGACGTTAATAGGTTTCAATAACCTGAAGAAAAAAAAAACTTGTGACACGAATAAATTTACTAACTATACAAAAAAAAAAAAAATAAATCAAACAAAAAGTGCGAAGAGTCGCCTAAAGGCTACTTCCGCTAAAGAAAACTGGGGAGGGGCTGAAAAAAAGAAAAGTTAACGAGGAAAAAAACAACTAGGTGAACAGTTTCTGGTCAACAAATAAAACTAAAAGAAATGCTGTTAAAAAGAAAGTTTTAAACAAAATTAAATATGGCACTTAAGGCCAAACAGATATTGAAAAAAAAGAAAAACCTAAATAAATTCGAAACGGTTGACCTAAACAAAAGCAAATATGTCCGCCAAAAATTCGAAACTAAAAACAAAAATTTAGAAAAATAAAAGACGAAAAGAACAAAGTAAATAAACGAAAATAAATAAATAAAATTAAACTTATCGATTCAAAAAGGTCTTTCTTTTAAAATAAATTCCAAATAAGGGATTAAGCTTCTTCTTTTTTTTTTTCCAACAAAAAGTCCAACACTCGCCAAAGCAATGGTCAGGGAAGTCTGAAAATGACCACAACTAGTCCAAAAGAACTGCGACGAACTTTCCTAGGACTTCCTGTTAACTCTTATTTATATAGGAGAGAGAGTCCATTATCTGAGGAATAGGCCTGTTTCCCCATAACAGCTTCACATTTAACGCGTGTTTTAATATATTTTGCTTAACATTCAACATGAGTCTTCATCCATTTTCCTTAACATTTAATGCTAGTTTTAACCTATTTTGCTTAACATTTAAAGCGAGTTTAAATCTATTTTGCTTGACATATAACGTGAGTCTTAACTTATTTTGTATAACATGTAACATGAGTCTTAACCTGTTTTGCTTATTATTTAACGTGAGACTTAACTCCTTTTGCTTAATATATAAAGTGAGTCTTAATCTGTTTTACTTTACAATTAACATGAGTCTTAACTTATTTTGCTTAACATTTAACATGAGTTTTAATTTATTTTGCTTAACATTTAACCTGAGTCTTAATCTATTTTGCTTAATATCTAACGCGAGTCCGAATCTATTTTGCTTCGATTTTAGCGCAAGAAAATAGGATTAGATGTTACAAGATCTTCTAAAAAAGGCAGATGAAGAAAGTCGAATGGTTAAAATGGTTAATGGGTTAAATAACAGGACAGACTGGATTCTATAGCCTTTGCTGGCAATCAGTCTACCGCAGAAAGCAATGGCAACCTATTTCGGGATAATCTTCCGCCCAGTTAGTCATGTCTCTTTCGAGACATGATCGCCCAAGCATGTATCACGTATGGCACTTAACTGACTGATATGTTTAATAAAACTCTTGTTGGATTTCTCTACTTAGTCTTCTCTTCCTTCAATAATTTCTCTCTAACTACAGCATTTCTAATTCTAGACTATTTTGAAGAAAGATAAAATTACAACAAGTTTTAAAAACGGAAATATATTTTTTTCTAATCACATATATAGTTAATTATTTCAATTTTAACTTTTGCACTTCGTGTTGTAGTCTTTTTCGCTTATCGAAACGTCATTTTAAAGTGTGTTTTCCATTTTAGCACGTAATTTATATTTATTTTTATGCGATGATGTTTTTGGCATTTTTTTTCTGTTTTAAGACAAAATCTTACTTATTTTTGCGCATATTTCTGGATTTTCGACTTCATCTTTTAAAGTCGCTCTGTTTCTTAGACATTGTTCTTTTTTCTTCGCTTTTCATCCTTTATTGATGTGCATTGTGGTGCAGTGGATATCAGCACGGAACAAGAAATCGAGGAGCCGAGTACAAATTCGATCCAGTTATAGGTTAAATAACAGGACAGACTGGATTCATTATCCTTGGCTGGCAACCAGTCTATCGCAGAAATTAATGACAGCCTACTGCGGGATAATTTTCTGCCCAGTCAGTCATGTCTCTTTCAAGACATCATCGCCTAAACTTGTATCACGTATAGCACGGACTAATTCAAAATTCCTTTCAGTTGATTTTTTTTTTACATATTATTTTTCGTGGTTCTTTAATTTAATTTTATTTTTTCGTCTAGAGATTTCTACATGAAAAAATTCTTCTCCGTTTTCATAGATTCTTGTTTTTGTTTTTTGTTTTTTTGTTATTAGTATTGGTTGCGAATTTGCGATATTTCCAGTTACGCGATACTAATATCTAAACTTATTCATGAATGGAACTCTGTGTGTGTGTGTGTGTGTGTGTGTGTGTGTGTGTGTCTGTGTGTGTGTGTGTGTGTCTGTGTGTGTGTGCGTGTGTGTCTGCATGAGTATGTCCATTACCTACAGACTCCGAAACGGCTGAAAATTTACACAGTTGTACTATAAGCGTCTGCGAGTGTTCTTAGCTAAGTTTTGTGTCGAGGTACCCCTGATAAATATCGAAAATCGACAATTGAAAAAATCGGGTTATAGAAGGAGTGGTCTGATTTTAATCAAATTGGATACACTCATAGACAAAGACATAAGAAACGATATTCAGAAGTTTAAGGTTACAGTTCTTACTATAGTGAAGAAAATCGATTATATATATATATATATATATATATATATATATATATATATATAAAAGGCAAGATGTTTGTGTGTGTGTCTGTTTATCTGCCTGTATGTCTGTATTTTTTCAGTCCTTTTATTTTAGTTTTTGCTTTGGGTTTGGCTCTAAGTAGGCATAATTTTAGTTGTTAGTCTCAACCATGATACCATTTACTCAGAGGACTCATTTAGCCTTCAAAATTCAGTTTACGACGAAAAAGACTTATTGATATCAATACCAGTAAATCAAAATTTGACTTACATCCATTCATTTTTCTTTCAGTCTACGGTTTCGCTTTAACTGCAAACAACTATTTCTTTTTAGTCTTTCGTGCCAACGTCCAAAGTGTCTGAGCTCTAGGACCATGGATTAATTTTAAAGCTTTCATTACACCCGAGCAACGCCGGGCTATACTGCTAGTAAACAATATACATATTAATACACTGCCGTAGCACTTGTAGTAAAAAAAAAACAAGTTACATTGCAATAACAAATAGGTCTTTAATATAATACAAACAAGTACAATACATTAAGAATGTTTAAATACGTCCCAAAACAAGAAGAATGTTCATGCTGTATAAACGGACGAGAATGTATTTAGCAAGACTAGATAAGAAAAACGACCTACTGAACATTGAAGGTAAGTGGGGCAGACGGAAAACACATGTTAACAAGATGTCAATGCTTTGAAGAACATGGACGTAGAACGCTAGGAAGGCGATAAATATGGTATTAGTATAGAGTTGCGAACTGGCGATATTACCAGTTACACGATACTAATATAAACTTTTAAACAACAAATATTAACACGCTGCCGTAGCACGTGTAGTAAAAAAGGACAAGTACATGGCAATAACAAATGGGCCTTTAAATAAAATACAAACAAGTAACAAAACATTCCGAATGTTTAAGTCCCAAACAAGAAGAATGCTCAAGTTGACCAAATGGACGAGAATGTTTTTAGCAAATGTTGTAAGGAATTACATACCGTTAAGCCAGCAAATGCTCCTTGTGGTGACCCACACTAAAGTCAGAAAGGGAACTGACCCCAGATAAAAAAGAGTTCCTCAAATAGGAAGACAACTGTTGTTCCCCTTAAAGAACCATAACTATTATCTCTCTACATTGTTTTATTTTTCACATTTTATATACTCTTTATTAAGGTTTCTATTTTTTCTTTTTATTTCATTTCTTTCTTTCTCTTATCTTCACGATTTTTGTTCTATTATTATTCCTCAGTTTTTAAAAGACTATAACTTTTCTTCTCTTTCTTGTTATACGTTACATTTTCTTTAATACGCTTTTCATTCTAACGTACGCCTCTATTTCATGAGTACATTTTAATTATTACATTTCTGTAAATTAAGGTCGATGTAATCTTTGGTAATCGATCGAAATTAAACAGAAAGTGTAGAAAAATAACGTCTTGCAACCTAAAAATAAGAACAAAAAACCTGGTATAATACATTTCACTCAGTAAAAAAAAAACATTAAAAAAACAAACACAAAATCGAAGCAAAAATTTACAGTCTCTTTAATTAATCGAGACTTTAATAAGATTTCATTCCGATTTTACAAGTAAATACAAGTAAAATAAATATGAGTATAAAAAGAAATTACTGATGAAATGGACAATCCGAACACTAAAATAGAAAGACAAATTTCGAAGTAACACATACTAAAATGTTAACCGGGCCAAAGCAGAGAGAAAATTAATTTCTCCAAGTCGAACAAACATGTCAGCGTGCCGAATACAACGGTTAGATTTTATAATTAATTAATGAATCCACTAGAAATTAATTCTTGTTCACTGTCTATGCAAAAACCCGGAAATTTGTCAGCCACAGATATATCAGATTTTAAAAAGAGAATATATATATATATATTTGGGCGTATACATATGCATGTTTTTGTGTGCGTATTTGTGTGTGTGCGTTTCAGCATGTGTTATTTTTGTGTGTTTATGTGATTTTGTGTGCGTGTTTGTGGTTGTGTGTCTATGTATGTGTACGTGTGTTGTGTGTGCGCGTTTCTGTTTGTGCTTGTGTTTATGTGCGTGTTTGTGTATTTCTGTGTGTTGTGTTTGTCTATTTATGTGTGTTTTTGTGTATTGTGTTTGTATATCTATTTGTGTGTATGTTTTTGTGTGTGCGTGTTTTGTGAGTGTGTGTGCGTGTGTGTGTGTGTGTGTGTGTGTGTAACAAAAATATTGTTTTCACGTATGCTATATTTATAGTTGGATGTGCGCTGTGGTGCAGTGGATATCGGCTCGGAACGAAAAATCGGGGAGCTGAGTTCGAATTCCAGTTTAATTCATGGCTTTCACTTATCCTTGGGAAAGGTATTAATCCGTCTCTTCCCTCCAGTTATTGGTTAAAAACAGGACATATTGGGTTCTGTAGCTTTGGCTGGCAAGCAGTCTACCACAGAAACCTACTGCGGCATAATCTTCTGCCCAGTCAGTCATATCTCCTTCGAGACATGATCAACCAAAAGACTGACTGACTGATATAAATTACTTGACCTAACAAAAAAAATGATGGGGTTCTACGTCTTTTATTAACTAAATGTTGCGATGAACCAAGATCATAAAATGATCTTTCTTCCAAAAGCGAGCAATTTCAATGCAACAAACAACTTTATGCAATTTTGAAAATCTAAGGTTATTTTTGGAATCAGCACCATCAAATAAGCTAAAAATGTGTTTTGCTTCTTGATACCAAAACTTGTCACGTCCAGTGTTATCGCCCGTTTTTCATGAATTATACTTTTTCTTAATTATATTTTTTTTTTACAGATTTAGTGTCCCTGTGTATTATATTCTATTAAGGTGTCCTGGAAGTTCAAGCTGATTTTTAGTCGTTCATGTTCCAACACGTTAGAACATATCAAATTGAACACCAGTTATAATATACTTACATTTCTAGTTAGAGCAACTTGAAGCTATCTCATCAGAAATAATGTTTAAAATAACGTAGTTCATGCCTATTTTAAGTCGTTCATGTTCTAACACATTGGAACACGTCAAATTTATCGACAGATGTAATTTACTTACATTTCCGATTACAGCACAGTTTCAACTCTAATCACACAACGCGGGATGGGATGGCAGAAACATTACATTTAGCAAAAAACACCATCCATGAGTATTTTGTGAAGCTTCGTTACTCAAAGTCCACTACCATGGAGACTTCGTGAAACTTGGCTATTATATCGTTATGAGGTTTGGGTACCACATGATCTGAATAAAAAGAATCTTTTGGGATCGCAGTTCTGTCTGGGATTTGATGTGTAAACCCAATGAAAATGCACTTTTTATAAGCAAATTGCGACGGATGATTAGAAATGGATCGTTTATAATAATGTTCAGCAAAAAAGATATTGGTGTAAGGAACACGAGCCAACTTTAGCTATCACAAATAAATGCAGGTCTTCATCCTAAGTAAGTCATGCTGTACATCTGGTGGGCTTCGAAAGGAATCCTATACTATGAGATTCTGCCAAGTATATAGAATTATAGAATTAGTAGACTTAGAGGTTTTCTTTTCCTTAAAGCCGTGAATCAAACAATAACAAATAAAATGGTATAAGCTATTGGGTTGTCCGGAAGGTTTATGCCGATTTTTAGTGGTCCAACACGTCAGAATACGTCAAATGTATCAACAGATATAATATGTTTACATTTCTGATTAGATCACACTTCAAACTATCTCTATAGGAAAAAAAAGAATACTTAATTCGTATCAGTTTTGCAATTCCTATGAAAATGAAAGATTATAATTAGATCATAGTTTCAACTATCTTTTGAGAAAAAAGTTTAAGATTATTAAATTCGTGTTAAATTTTGCATTTCTATGAAAATAGAAGATATGGTGTATTTTAGACCAGCAACAAAAAAGATATGTGCTGTGTACGTTGAAAGTGCGTTAATTGACACAACTGAACGGAAGTCGTTCGCCAAGTTGGTTTGGTAGCCTTATTGATGAAGAACCCTCAGAAGCACCCTCCACTACAGATGACGACCAAATCATCACGATACTGATTGAGAATAAACCGCATAACACGGCGAAGGAATTGCCAGAAACACTAAATTTATCAAAAGTCCAACATCCATGAATATTTAGTGAAGTTTGGATAATCAAATCGCTACGATGTTTGGGTATCACGTTGTTTGAGTGAAAAGAATCTGTTGGAATGCAATTATATCTGTGATTTGCTGTAAAAAAACGCAACTAAAATGAACTTTCAGAACTGTTAAACTAAGTATGTAAGAATTTCGATTGTTCTTATTAGCTACAGATTTTGTTCATCGTATATCTTTTTAGTAACAATAAAACAACATAGAATATCCAATTACAGTTAAAGCGAGTTCTGTAAGTATTAGGTTGTCCGGAAAGTTTATGCTGATTTTTACTCGTCTATATTCCAACACGTTAAAACATGTCAAATTTATCAGCATATATAATATGCTTATATTTCCGATTACAGCACACTTTAAACCATCTCTTGAGAAAGAAAGTTTAAAATTACTTAATAGTTGTTAATTTTACATTCATATGAAAATGGAAGATATGGTGTATTTTAGACCAGAAAGATAGAAAGATATTTGCTGTGTATGTTGAAGGTGCGTTAATTGACAGAACTGGACGGAAGTCGTTCGCTAATTTGATGTTTGTAGCCTTATTGATGAAGAAACTTTATTTTGATTGTTCTTATTAGCTACAGGTTTTGTTCATCGTATATCTTTTTAGTAACAATAAAACAACATAGAATATCCAATTACAGTTAAAGCGAGTTCTGTAAGTATTAGGTTGTCCTGGAAGTTCAAGCAGATTTTTAGTCGTTTATGTTCGAAAACATTAGAACATGCCAAATTGAACGAAAGATATAATATACTTACATTTCTAATTTGGGCACACTTCAAACTATCTCTTGAGAAAGAAAGTTTAAATTACTTAATTCGCGTTCGTTTCGCATCCTTATAAAAATAGACAAGACCTCCTACAGAAGGTAGCCGAAGAAAGTAACAAGAAAGTACAAGTAATAAACTGCACGAAAACCGAATGCATGGTCATCAGTAAAAGGGGCAGCGCAAAATGCCAAATACAGGTCGGGGATACTAGAATCCAGCAGGTATACAAATTTAAATACCTGGGAAGACGGAAAGTGCGACACAGAGATCCGAAGGCGAATTGGCATGGCGAAGGAAGCATTCCAGAATTTGAGTAAGGTATTAAGAAACCATTTCGCTATAAACAAGGAAGAGAGTACTGGATTGCTACGTGATGTCCGTCCTTCCAATATGGCAGTGAATGTTGGACAATACCATCAAAGATGAAGGAAAAAACTTGAAGCAATTGAAATGTGGTTCTACAGAAGGATTCTGCGAATCTGTGATCGAGCATGTGAGTAATGATGAGGTCTTGGAAATGATGGAAACAAAAAGGAAATTAATACTGAGCATCAGGAAGAAACAGCTGAAGTTCCTGGGACATGCAATGAGGAAGGACGGCTTAAAGAATCTGATACTAACAGGCCAGATAGAGGGGGAAAGAGACAGGGAAAGCAACGGATAACATATTTGAAGGACCTAATCAGGTGGATGACGGAACGAGGATTGCATGGTGTAACAGGAGAAGGCGTGCTCAGAGCCACCAGGGTTAGGGAAACGTAGAAAGCCATGATCGCCTACGTTTTTATTACTGTAAAGGCAAAAATGCGTCGCAAGTCGTAAAAAGTACAGTGAAGATGCTTTAGTTGAGAGAACTTCACGGAAGGGCTTCGCTAAGTTTAGGGTTGTTGATTGAAGCTTTCTTGATGAAGAACTCTCATGGAGGCTCTCCACTACAGATGGTAAGCAAATCAAAACACTGATTGAGAAAAACCCGAATTACACAACTCGGGAATCGCCAGAAGCACTTATCAAAGTTTGACATTCATGATAACTTAGTGAAGCTTAGTCATATCGATATGATGTTTGGGTACAACGTTGTGTGATTACCACATTGGGTCGCAGTTTAATCTGAATTTTGTTGCATAATCGCCATTAAAATACACACATTTTTAAGAAAACTGTGACGGGTTATGAGAAATGGAAGAGAGAGTAAGTGACATGAGCCAACTTTCAATCAGTTAAATGCCATACGTGAAACACGCTTGGGCGATCATGTCTCAAAAAAGACATGACTGACTGGGGAGAAGATTATCCCGCCGTAGGTTGCCATTGCTTTCTACGGTAAACTGGTTGCCAGCCAAGGCTATATAACCCAATCTCTTTTGTTATTTAACCCATAACTGGAAGGAAGAGACGTATTAATACCTTTCCCAAGGGTATTTGCGCGTAAGTGAATGCAATGAATTGAACTGGAATTCGAACTCCAGTTACCACAAAAACCGGTTTTCCAGCTAAGAAAGTCATGTGATGAATTTGGTGGTATTGGAAAGGAATCCTGTACTATGAGTTTCTGCCACCTAACAAATAAAAAATTACTGCTTGCAACTGTAAGAATTAAAGGCGGCAATTCAAGAAGGAAGAAAGCATGTGCTTTGTGATGCAGTGAAGCTGGGTTTGAATTCCAGTTGAATTCCTTGCATTCACTTGTGGGCAAATACCTTTGGAAAAGATATTAATCCATCTTTTACCTCCAGTTATGAGTTAAATAACAGGACAGATTTGGTTTTATAGCCTTGACTGGCAACTAGTCCACCGCAGAAATTAATGACAACCTACTGCGGGATAATCTTCTGCCCAGTCACTCATGTCTCGAAAGAGAAATGATCACCCAAGCATGTATCAGTATGGCACTTAACTGACTGACTGAATATAATAGTTTGAATCCTGATTAAAGTTCATACTGTTCATAAAGTGAGGGATCGGTTTTATATTGTTATGAAGTAATAAACTGATCCCCCACTAATTACTACGTAATAATATAATACATTTCTTCACCTTCTAGCTATGGGTCAAATAATAGGACAGATTGGGTTCTATAGCCTTGGCTGGCAACTAGTCTACCTCAAAAGGCAATGTCAACCTACTGCGGGATAATCTTCTACCCAGTCACTCATGTCTCTTTCGAGACATGACCGCCCAAGCGTGTATCACGTATGGCACTTAACTGACTGACTGAATTCAAGAAAAACGCACAGAAAGGGTAAACAAAAAGTGTTGTTTTCCGGCAGGATAATGCTAGACTTCACGCTTCTTTGGAGACTTGGCAAAATTTTTTGAAAATTACCTGGTGCATGTTACCCAACCCAACAAATTCAATAGACATTGCTCATTCGGTTTTTCATCTATTCAGGTCATTGCAAAATAATTTCAGTGGTAGAATTTTAATTCTTTGGACGACATAAAATATTTAATGAGTTATTTACCACGAAACCACCAAAAAGCTGGGAAAACGGATTTTTTAAGTTGAAGAAAAAATTGAGAGAGTTTGTGCAACAAAGTGGTTCATATAAAGCTTAATAAATATTTAACGGCATATTTGTGTTTTGTTATTTAATTTCCCTGAAAAATTGGTATGCACATTGCAGACAGCCCAATATTTGAGGACTTGCTTTCAAGTTTTTATTATTTTTTATAATTTTATCCTTACTTTGCACATAGGTGCAAAATAATCGATCTCGTATCGTCCGTTTAATATTTTTTAGAATCTAAGGCTTTATTTCCAAATATCAATCATCTACCCTCTCTTAATTTTTTTCGATTTAACGATCCGCCCAAGAACATTCTGATATTATTAGTAAATAATATATGCAGACGATACCACGGTTTATTGGTGCACCCTTCACCTTAACTGATCAAAGCTTCGCGGCTGATTTTTCCTCTGTCTTTGCTTGTATAGCTCAATGTGGTGTAACTGCGATGTCGCATTCAATAACTCCAAAACCAATCAGACTCTTAGTCTTGGTCAGTGAGACTTCTTGCCTGGAAGCTCTACTGGGGTTCAAGCTCAATATAGTCCTCAAGGGGAACTCTTATATAAAATTTAATTGCTAAAGATCCTTGAAAACTGGTCAGTTCATTGTACCTCACATTGTACCTCACATTGTACCTCACATTGTACCTTATATCGTACCTCACCAGAACGTACCTGAATTCTCCTGCCATGCTCAATCTTTACACAGTGGCACATGAGACCCAACAAGGAATATCGATGTTGCATATGGTCTGGAGCTATACAATCATCATTTTCCAGCCTTGCCTATATTTTAGCTAGTAAACACAATCTTTGTTCTGTATCTATCCATCTCGTTACACATGCACTTAAAATAAGTTTATTTATTGTTTTCTTTTCAATTCAAACTCATTTTTTTATTATTTTAACCGTTATTTTGTGATGACATGTGTTTGAGTAGATGCCATGTTTTCTTTTTTATTTATTTTAAATAGTGTGAAATATTGTTTGAATTTCTGGGATGGGGGTTTATCATTATTTACATTAGATTAGGTTTAAACCTCAAAGATATACACAGATTATCCAATAGAGCAGCATTGGTTTTAGAATATGGTAATTAACTATTTGCGAGTTCAATCTCTGGGATAGGTAGTGTATACTTGAACACAGTCGAAACGGACGAGAAAATAACAGAAAATTGCAAACATTTGAATCTATTACAATAAAGAATTTCCTGTAGGTTAGCCGGATTAGCATCAATACCTGATGAAAGCCAAAATGTTGTATAAGAACCACAAAGACTAAATAAGTTAAATAATGCAAAGTGTGGTAATTAGGTCTACCGGCTTGCGCATTCGAGAGACTTAAATAAATGTTTTATCTGCCTAGCGGCGCTTTTTAAAAAGATCGTTGTATCTTGTTACGGACTTGAATCAACCCCGCAACAAAGAAAAAGGCGAGAAATATAGAATATTTTACTTTCGTGTTTTTGCAAATAATTTTTTATCAGCGTGTATGAGTGTTCTCATGTTAACGTTCCTTGTTTGTAGCTGATTCTTAAAATGAAAAAGAATGTGAAAATCAGAAGCAAGAAGAAAAGGGAAGATTAACGTGCAAGCGTTACGTAGATTGGTGGCATGTCTAACCTAGAAACGATCATTATACACCTTAAAAAAAAAAGAATTCGAATAATGTTTTTTAAGCTGGAACGCGACCTGTTGGTTGAAAAATCGTGAATATTTATTTTAAAGGATTAAATTAACAAATGGAAAGATGCGCTAATCCCCCAACTGTGAATCCTTTTTTTTATTTCATAATTGGCTCTCTTTGTATTTATTTCTATCTTTGCCCCACGAACTTACCGGGTTTTAAAACTCCCTATGAAGAAACAGCCACGTCACACAATGGTTTTCCCTACAAAAGTTGAAAGCCCAATTTCTTTATTAAATATCTTGTATTCTAAGGTCGGTAAAAGTAAGTCACACTGATAAAAGAAATCAGAAAACAGCGTCTTTTCAAAGATATTAATACAGAAAATGTTAGACAATATAATCGAAGACGAAGGAAAAATTTGAAGCAGCGGAAATGTGGTTCTAAAAGAAGGATGCTGGGGATATCATGGACGGAGCACGTGAGTAATGATGAGGTGTTGGAAAGAATGGCAACGAAAAGAAAATTAATAGTGAGCATCAGGAATAGACAACCGAAGTTCCTGGGACATACAATGAAGAAAGAGGGCTTGGAGAATCTGATACTGACAGGCCAGATATAAGGAAAAAGAGACAGAGGAAGGCAGTGGATAACATATTTGAAGGGCCTGAGCAGGTGGATGACGGAACGAGGGTTGCGTGGTGTAACAGGAAAAAACGTACTAAGAGCAATCAAATATAGGGAAACATGGAAGGCCATGATCGCCTGAACGAACAGGGCACATAGAAGATGAATACAGAAAAATGACTTTTGAGGCAATAAGAAATGCTCCCTGAGTTGGGATATTCAGGCTTACCATTTCATAGTACAGTGTCTCAGCAGAGGAATTGAAATATGTAAATGATTGCTTTCTTTTGTGTATGTCAAGGACCACTAGTGCCCCCTAAATACGTATTTGAACGAGATACTAGATTAGCAACTAGATCCAACCCTTTTACAGTGAAACCGATAAAATGCAGCCGTAACTTCTACTCCAACAGTTTCTTTCCTCGCACTTCCCGACTGTGGAATTCTCTTCCACACGATTGCTTCCCCGACGGCTACAATCTCCAGGAGTTTAAATGTAAGGTCAATAGACACCTCCTAACACACTAACCTGCTCCCATTCTATCAAACACTCTTCCCATCTGCCCAAACCTTATCCTCGGTATCCTTACTCATCTGTCACCTTCCTCCTGACATTCCCTATGTCTAACCACTCCTTCTCTTTACCTTCCCCTATGTAGCCCCATGTGTAATAGTGGCAGTGGAATGCCTTGCTTGGGGTGAGATGATTTTAAAAAAATTCTTTTTAAAAGAACGTTCATATTTAGGAAGGAAATTACACGAGACCAGGAAGTCATTATTTGGTTGGAATGAATACAAAACTTTCCGCCATGATGTAATTAAAATTTCTTTATTCCGCCATGATGTAATGTTTCCGCCATGATGTAATTAAAATTTCTTTATTCATGATTTGATGATCACTTCAAAATAAAGTCTGATTGATAAAGGCAAATTAATTTTGTAAAAGTGTATCTTGTTTTCTTTTCACACATATCCATCTGTAAATTTATTAATATATATATATATATATATATATATAAATCAAAATGATAACTAAATAGACTCTGTAAGTATTTAGGCTGTAAATTTATACTAAGATAAACAAAAACCACTAACAAACAGAACCTAATTCCGTTATAATCCGGTGCACTGAGGCGTCGGATAAAAGGGGAGAAAAAAAGAAATCCGCGGAATAAGAACAAAACATTCAATACTCCGCAGTAAAGAAAAAAACCCAAACGGAACCAACCACAAGAAAAAGTGCTCGATACAAAGTACAAAAAATACAAAAGTAGAGCAAATTTGCTGCCTAAATACGCAAATATATATATATATATATATTTGCGTATTTAGGCAGAAAATTTTCTTTTAGACATGTCAAATAAAATAAATTGCAAATATTGTCTGCCTATTTTTAATAAAATTCTCTCATACTCACGGATAATCTTTCACCTCTAATAATTAAAAGATGTAAAAACTGTGCTGTAACGCTGAGAGATGTTATTATCATTCGTTTCTCAATGTACCCAAGTACTTTCAATCTCCTTCCGAGATCATCTGCAGTTTTGCGGATATTTTTGTTACCATAACTCATGTCCATGAAGATGATTTCGGAATGAGATTGAAAGTACCTGGGTACATTGAGAAATGAATGATAATAACATCTGTCAACGTTACAGCTCGTTTCCCGACATCGCTCAACTATTACACGCAAAAGATTATCCGTGAGTATGAACAGAATTTATTAAAAATAAGATGACACAATGTTTGCACTTGATTTAATCTGACGAACAAGAGGAGTGGCCGAGCTGACTAAAACATGTCAGATCTAATGACGGCTTCCCATAAGGGACGCATGTTCGAATCCTACCGGAGGATGAATCATTTTCTAATAAGATTCCTCGATTATCAAGGCCAGTAGATGTAAATAAGTATACCGTGTAATAATGCAAAAACAGAGCGTTTACTCAAATATATGCAGCCATTTAAAAATGATGTTTAAACAAATGAACCATATATATTAGTCATCCGCATACAAGTATGTTTCGCTGTATCACAGCACATCAGTGTAACTAAGCAGATCCATTTGCTTATGGCCGGGATCGAAACCCGACCGATTTGGTGTTAGTAGGAGTCGCTACTCCCTAAGCCATAGCCGCATGAATTCGGAGAAGGAAATTTTAACATGTTCTATATAGTCAGTGTATACACTCGCCTGTCACTGAAAGGACTCAATTAATTTCTGAAGAGTCACGCTTATATAGCAAAAGTGGAAACTGTTTTGAAAATTTTCTTCTCTAGAGAGCTCAATCGTGATGAGAGCATAATATATTAGTCATCCACATACAAGTTTGTTTTGCTGTATCACTGCTCATCAGTGTGGCTAGACACATCCACTTGCTTCTGGCCGAGATCGAAACTCGACCGATTTGGTGTCAGTCGGAGTCGAGCAAAAAGGTAACAACTTCTTAAAGTATACGCACTAACTTGGGGATATTTAAGGGCAAGTTATTGTTGAGTACTATCTGCTTTTTATCGTCAGGTCCTTTTGCTGAGGCCCTATTATTTCCAATGCTATCAAATACTTTCCCCGCATATTATTCATAATATTTTTCCTGATTTTTAAATTTTTGGTTTTAAATAATGGGCATCCTTTGTCATTGATATTTTACCCTTATGAGAATTACCTCCAGTTCTTGTGTGCATAACATGCACGCATCAGCTAGCTTCGTTGCATAATTTTGAGCCTGTTCGAGACATACAATGACAATTTTCAGAAAAAAAACAGATACCGACCATGTTAACATTGTGTGAAAACGCAAGAACTGTTGGTAGTGGTCGCTCATTGTGCACCTCAAGCTTTCTGAATATATATATATATATATATATATATATATATATATATATATGTATTTTTCCAAACATATACTGTTTAATATAAGAAACAATAAATGTATATTATGTTTAATCATGAGCCGTTCTAAACATCCTAATTTGGCTTGTAATTTCAGGTGAAAATAAAGACAAAAATTCTCCAACATTTGGTTAATTTTTTTTTAAGTTGGTTGTAAACTTTCGGTTCACATGAGCAATCTTCTGATGGTGGATGTTTTTATGTTAACATCCTCGTAACCTCTCTGAAGATGACTCAAGTGAGCCGAAAGCTAAGAACCAAATTAATAAAAAAAATCCAAATGTTGGAGAATTTTTGTCTTTATTTTCACCTGAAATCAAAGACAAAATACGATGCTCGTGATTAAACATAATAGACATTCATTGTCTCTTATATTTAACAGTATATGTTTAGAAAATTATCTGCTGCCTCGACACACTATATATATATATATATATATATATATATATATATATATATATATATAACGTAGAATATTGTGATTTTTGTCAGGTAAATTCCAATAGAGACAAACTCAAAAGAACTCAATGTTAATATGTTAATTTTTTATTGAATTTAACAAAGTTATATAATCTAGAAAGAAAATTAGAATATTCTACAAATCCATGGGTAATAAATTACACTAACATTAATTCCTTCCTTAGTAGCAAATCAAGATCTCTACGCCAACAAAAAAAACTGTT